>JBBBDQ010001611.1:2647500-2690000 GCA_037127315.1 Ascarosepion bandense | reverse complement strand
ATATTAATCATATATATATATATTAATCATATATATATATATATTAATCATATACATACACATATATATATTAATCATATATATATACATATTATTCATATATATATATATATACTAATCATATATACATATTAATCATATATATGTATATATATTGTAATCACATATATATATACTAATCATATATATATATATTAATCACATATATATTAATATATTAATCATATATATATATATATATATATATTAATCATATATATATGTATATATATATTAATTATATATATTAATCATATATATTAATCATATATATATATAGAAATTAATCATATATATATAGAAATTAATCATATATATTATTCATCATATATATATATATATATATATATATATCAATCGTATATATATATATACATAAATCATATATATATATAGTAATCATATATATGTATATTATTCGTATATTTATATATTAATCATATATATATATATATAATTTAATTATATATATATATGTACATATTAATCACACACAGACATATATATATATATACATATATATTAATCGTATATATCTCAATATATATATACATAGTATATTTTTTTTAGTAATTATATTTTGTGCACTTTTTCTTGAAAACAGGAACCAGCCAGCTTTCTTAATTGTTTCCAAAACTCAAAATGTGATTGGCTAATTCACTTCACAAATATTATTTCTGCACGAGACGAATTTTTCCTGCTAAGGCGATCTGATCCACCTTGAAAAGTATTTAACTGAGAGTACCCCGTGACGATTTCAGTTCGGCCCGGAAGCAAACGCCTGTCCGCTATGTAATGTAACAAAAATCGCCCATTTTAGCCGTACGGCGCTAACTTAAAAGCGGCTAACAGAATACATTTCCCAGTTTAATAATAACGACAAGAAATCAGTCGGCGTCAGAGAAAAAAACACTTCAACTATGTCCATATCACGCCAGTATATTATTAGCCTTTAATGACAACTGATGACTGTGAAGTCTCTTTTTACCGTTAAAGCTAAGTACCTAAAAATACATCTTTTATATTGAATTCCACTGTAAAATTTTAGTGTGAAAAATGAACTTTTTCAATTTGTTTTGATCATTTAGGAAACATTGTTTCTATGGAATTCAACTGAACTTTTTTTATCTGTTTTACACCTTTTGGAAACCTTGTTTCTATGGAATTCAGCTTAATACTTTTGTGTGAAAACGAATTTTGGAAATGTACTTAGTGCGTAATATTTTAATATGAACATTTTCCCAGTTTATCAAATCTAGAACGTTTAATGTGTGATTACTCGTCTTGAAATAAGCTACAGACAATTACATTTGAGTAAATTTGTAAATATATTCCTTATTTGTGTTGTCAAAATATAGATTCGCATGTCCTCGTCATTATACGTGAATATCACCACCTCTTTTTTTCAGAAACCCATAATGCATTGCTGATTTTTAAAACGTATGTACTGAGCGAACCTTTGGGAATATTGAACAAATGTAATTTTTTTGTTTATTTATGACAGAATTATTGTTTTTTGTCAATGTGTTTTGTCTACCAAATTGTATTTTGCTCATGAAAATGTCAGACTATACACTTGTCTGTTAAGACTAAATTAATTTCACATTTTCCGTTTTTGTTCCAATTCAGTTCTTGAGTGCCGAAATGAGGGAAAGATTAAAATTGCAATTTAAAGAGTACCTTCTACATTTTCCTGGAACTTTCAACAAACATTTTTATATTTTCTTTAAATTAAAATCAATAAACTTCGAGCAGACGACAACCTGAGGTTTTGAATGAGAAGGAACAAAAACGCGGAAAAGGGATTTAGTGATCTGTACTTGAATATGGGATAAATAAATTCATTGTCCTCATTTAAATAAATTCATTGTCCTCATTTAAATAAATTCATTGTCCTCATTTAAATAAATTCATTGTCCTCATTTAGATAAATTCATTGTCCTCATTTAAATAAATTCATTGTCCTCATTTAAATAAATTCATTGTCCACGTCAAAGGCATGAATCGAATGTCTCAAAAATATTCTGACAACATACCTTGCCATTAGCTTGCATCGACGATTTGCTTTTATAGAGAGGTTTTCTTCATTTGTTTTACTTTTGATAATATATATAAGGAGATTTGAAATCAGACCTTCTCTTTCTGCGATGCCAATACAGCTGATTAAGAGGCTGATTATGATTGTTTCCCTTCGTCCATTCTTCTGTTTCGATCTGGATTCAGTTGTCAGAGGTTATTTGAGACGAGATTTATGACAGGAGCGTTTTATAGACAGTGGAAGTGTATTCACACTATTACCCCTGTCTATGACAATTAAAGTAAATGTGAGATCTTCACTCTGAAATGTTCATAATAGAATTTCCTGCGCTAATTGGAAACAGTGAAGCATGCCTAAATTTCTGGCAAAGTGAATTGCGTCATTGTGCTCTTTTCTCACAGATGGTGCTCAACTGATCCTACTATAATATGGAGTAAAAAAACGAAAAACAACGCGCATGTGCGTAACTAAACCTATATAATTGCAACAATTTAGCTATCGCACTAGCTAGCTAGCTAGCTAGCTAGATAGCTAGCAGGATAGATAGATGTAAATGAGACTTAGATAGATAGATAGACAGATAGATAGATAGATAGATAGATAGATAGATAGATAGATAGATAGATAGATAGATTACTTATATAACGTTCGCATAATTTTCTAAGCAAAATTCAATTTTTATTCTTTGATTAGCATTTTGTGATGATGATATAAATATCACGTTAATTTAGGATACAAATAGAAATGAATAGACTGAGGCAGACAAAGATACTTCCATACTGATAGATAGATAGATAGATAGATAGATAGATAGATAGATAGATAGATAGATAGATAGATAGAATCTAAAGCTTTATTAACCCTCACAGACATAGTATTGTTGTAAGTAGTTAATCTTTTAACTTACTGAAATTAAAGATGTGTATACTGTCAATTAATTTGCCGGTGCTTTTATTTATTTTGTCTTGCACAAATTAAAGGTTTTAAAAACCTTTTGAAAACATTAGACTATCGAACAATAGAAGTTTAAATAGGTTTTGTTTACTGTTTTTAAATTGTCGTCAAGGCAGCTTTAACAGCTTTGCCAACATTGTGTTTTTTCTTTATCTTTTTCAATACATCGACATGTTTGCTTTTCATAGCTGTTTATTCTACAATGTGCTCGCGTTAAGCAGCAAATTTGACTGTACAACAAACACTGTACATTTTTTTTCTTTGACAAGGGCTTTATTTATTCATTCTATTGTTTATTTTTCATTTCGTTTTAATCTTTTTACATTTTGTTTCTTTCCTTTTTATACTTTTCTATCATTTCGTCTGACTTCTGTCTATTTTTATTCTTTACTAAGTCCATTTGTTAATTTTTCACTCTCAACATTATTCCTTAATCATGTCTCTCATTTTTTCCTTTATTTAACTCTTAATCATTTTTCTAATTTTACCATTTTTTCTTTCTTTCTTTCTTTCTTCGTGGCTATTTAACTTTGTTATTTCTTTCTTTACACCATTAATTCTTTTACTTATTTTCTTCTTTCTTATTTTTCATTATCATTCATTCGTCTATCCTACTAAAATCTCTTTTCATTACTAATACCTTTTTACTTTCATCTACTAGAATCTCTTTTCATGACTAATACATTTTTTCTTTCATCATAATTCATTCTTCTATTTTCATTTCAGTTTTCTTTATCTGTTTCTTATTTTTCATTATCATTCATTCGTCTATCCTACAAAAATCTCTTTTCATTACTAATACCTTTTTACTTTCATCTACTAAAATCTCTTTTCATGACTAATACCTTTTTTCTTTCATCATAATTCATTCTTCTATTTTCATTTCAGTTTTCTTTATCTGTTTCTTATTTTTCATTCATTTTCTTTTTTCATTCATTTACTTTTTCTTTCTTTTTATCCACATAACTCCTTCTATTTTTCATGTATATTTCTTTTGCTTTTTATTATTACCACAATTCATTCACGTACACAGTTGACATCTCGTTCTTTCTTTTCTTCTTGTTTTCTTTGAATAATCGCTCATTCTTATAATTTATCAGCATCGCTTATTTTATCTTTTTTTCTTTTCCTCGTTATTTATTCTTCTATTTTTCTTTCATCTTTTTTATTCCTTTTTCTTTCATTTTCATTCATCATTATTGATCCCTTTACCTTTCTCTCATCTTTTTTCTTTGTCTTCTTTTTCAATTTTCGTTCCTTAATGGTGCTCTTTTTTCTTTTTAACTTATTCTTCATTTTTCTATTTTGCCCTTATTTTCTTTCTTTGTTTATTTTCATCATCATTCATTTCTACTTTTTCCTTTTTCCTTCTCTTTCTCTCATCTCTCTCTTTTCATATTTCCTTCTTTCTTTTCATCATCATTCTTCTTCTTTTCATTCATCTTTCTTCATTCCTATTCTTCTCCCTTTTTTTCTGTGCAGATTTCATTAACCTACAACAAAACGTTAGTCACTTGCTGCTTTTAAAAAAAAAATTCTATTTGCTTTAAACATTTCTTTTGTGACTTTTATTCTCTGTCTTCGTCGCATTTGTTTTTGTTACAATCCTTCATGTTTCAAATCAATAATAAAATTATATCAATTTCTTTTCATTCATTGAAACCAGTACAAGTGCACCCTACTCCGTGCTTATTATTTGAAACTGACTCCCCAATACGAGGAAATCGACGATACTTACCATCAACGCCCTCTTCTTTTTTTTAAAGTGAAAAGCTACACTTAAAACAGGTTTCTTTGTTAAAGTAGAGTTTTATTTTAGTCTGGTAAATAATTTCACTAGGGGTGGCGTTATATTCACCCTTACTGGGGACACCTGTAGTTCTGTGTTAAGATTAATTAGTAACTATGCTTTGCATAGTCTGACACAAGGCTAAAATGCCGACTGAAAGATTATATTGAATTAATATAAAGCACTGGGATCGAAAAGTGAACATTAATTCAGACGAAATCCGCTATCAGCAGGAAGCTCATTCGGGATTTGGGATTATTTTCGCTTCGACTCAACTGAAACGAAAATACCAAGTAGGGTACTTAATGAGGATCAAACGCACTAGATTAGCAGTGGTCAACTAAAGGCCATATCATCATGTAGATGAAAAATCACACGGATTTGCAGTGTTTATTGTAGTCATAACAGCGATGATGATGTTGATGATGATGATGGTGATGAGAAGGAGGAGGAGGTGGAGAAAAAGCCAAATTTTAATATTAATAAGTAAATCTATATTACTTCCTTTATTTTAAAGAGAAACTCACAGTACTTTATTTTTGGGTCCCATAGCTTATTTAGTAGTTTATAAATTTACTAGTATAGTTTCGTATAGCTCAAGATAAGTCCTGAATTAACTTAGTAAGAAGCAACAAGGTGGTTAGTGTGGCAAGTTCGCTGTAGCGGGATTGGCTAGCTAATGATAATTAGCATAGCCGTATCCTTGTATATATATGTGACATATCCAAGTTAACGGACAGATCAAGATCTCACTTGACCACCGACCGGGATGAGACTATGACCAGCTAAGACTAATTTTTGACAGGCAATGACCAGTTAAGACCAGTTTTCGTACCTAGTTACTGCGTAAGCGAGGGCTGGGTAAATGATTGGCCAGTTACCTGGGCGTACGCGCTCAGGGTCCCAAGGTTAAAAAACTGACCTTATGTCACATCTCGCTCAAGTGGGGGAGACGGATCAAGATCTTACGAGATTAAGTTCGAATGAGCACTTATAAACATAATAACACTCGCTATCTTGCAAAGGAGGGCATTCTTATATATTAAGCGCATTCGAACTTGCTTAAGAGTTAAATACGATAGATTTCGGAAGTTTAATAGCAACCGAACAAAAATATACCTCTGTAAATCAGAACCTAACATTTCACTAAGTGAGAGGAAGACAGAAACCGCTTCGAGTTAGCAATATTAGCGGATGAATATGCCGTAACTCACAGAGGAAGCAAAGCTTTGCCTAACTTGGGAACTAAAACTTTTTTTATAATCATATTGCCCCAAGCAAGGCATTTCACTGCCACTCTTTTGCAGGGACTTACATAGGAGGATAGTTATGAGATAGAGTACCAGGTTATAGTGGGTGTCAGTAAGTCGGTAGGAGAAAGATGGCGGTGGCGGGATCAGTTTATATACTGAGTGTAGTGTAAAATTGATCCCCCACTTTATAACCACATTATAATAGTATAGAATTGTTTTTTTATAATCATATCACACAAAGCATGGCATTTCACTGCCACTGTTTGGCAGGGGGTTACATAGGAGGAAAGTTATGAGAAAGAGTGACAGGTTATAGCGGTGTCAGGAAGTGGGCAAGAGAAAGATGAGAATACTGATGAGAGTGGAGTGAACGGAGAGAGAGGATGCAGGTTAGTGGGCTAGAAGATGACTATTGACTTTGCATTTAAATGCTTGGAGATTGTAGCTGTCGGGAAAGCAAGTAAATGGAAGGGAATTCCACAGGCGGGAAGTGCGAGAAAAGAAGCAATGGAAGTAGAATTTGCGTTGACAATTTATTGGTTTCACAGTAAAAGGGTGGGACTTAGTTGCTAATCTTTTGGCTCGTGTAAATTTATATATAGGGGGCCCGAGTGAGTTAAGTTCCTCGGAGCAGAAGCCCTAATAATATTTGTAGAAAAGACACAAGGAAAACATATTGCGCCGGTGAGAGAGTGACTGTATCTGAGCTGCCAAGTCGGGATCAATTACCTTACAGATTCTCCGTTGGATTTTGTCAAGGACACCTAGGTGGATAGCAGGAGCACCCGACCAGATATGGTAACAGTATTCAATTCACTGGCGGATGGCAGATTCATAAATGTGCAGGATTGTTTCAGGCGGAAAAAAACATCCTGGCCCTACACAGAGAACCGACCTTCTTAGCAGCGAATTTAGCTATGGATTCTATATAGTCACTCCACTTAAGGTCTGTTGTGAGAGTTAAGCTGATTATAAATTGAAAAACGTAATTCATGAAAAAAGTAGAAACTTACCAAAATTTAGTAACCGACCGATAAACGAACGGAGAAGTAAACCAGTATTATTGCATTGCTGTCGGAAGACAGGTCACAGTGCGATACAATGCTGAACATGGCAGGAGAGGTAATCACACGACCCAATACCCAATAAACTGCAGGGAATATTATCTGTGAACGAAATAAAAGACGTTACCGACCATTCATATCAGAAGGTCAGAATTCGTTGATGGGTGATTCCACGGGGAAAATACTTATTCGAAGCTTAAGAGATACGAGCGCTTTGCAATCTCTCCTGTTACTAAGTAGTTTGGCAAGAGGACGAAGGTCAGCTATCAGTAAACGAATCTCAGAAGAATTGACAAATTGTTGATATATAATACTGCAAACGTTATTTATTGTGCGTACATGGGACTCAGTTGCTATACCATTTTTTCATGTTTAAACAGTGAAATTAATATCACCCAATCTAAATTGAGAAATAGTTAATGATTGTAGTTATAAGAAACAATACCGGATTAAAAAACCATTTACACACACACACACACACACACACACACACACACGCACACGCACACACACAGAGAATATCACCCACAAACACATACATACATATACACTACCGAGCGAGAAACTTTCGGAAATACCCATTAAAAATGTCTATTCTAATATGCTCATGCGAGCGTTTAGGTAAAAAAACAAAAACAAAAGAAAATAAATTTTGGTGGGGAGGATATTTTGAGGACCAACTGTTTTACAATCTGGGTCTGACGAGCTGCGATAATAATATCAGAACGCGGTGAAATATGTATTACCCAGTGTAATAATCTAAATTTTTTTATAAATTATATTACTCTGTTAAATTAAATAAAGGAATTTAACATTGAGTTCTCATAAGTTCGTCTATATCGGAATTTACCTGGATTGTATAACAAGTTTTCTACGTTATATATATATATATATATATATATATTTGTGTATATATATGTTTATATATATTTGTGTATATATATGTTTATATGTCTGTTTTTGTGTGCATATATGTTTATATGTCCGTGTCTGTGTATATACACAGACACGGACATATAAACATATATACACACAAATACAGCTGCACACACACACACACACACACACACACACACACACACACACACACACACAATATATATATATATGTACACATATATACATACACATACAAATACATGTAAGACAATATATCACTATGCCTACTAGTACATAAACCTACATGCACATCTATATACATGCATTTATACCCATGCACCCAAGTATATATATTCAAATATAAACACAGGTAAAATCCAAAAGAAAAGAAAAAATATATACAAAAAGTTAAACCAAGGTATTAATAAAAAAATTCAGAAACCATGTGAAAATGATGACCTAATGAATCGTAAAGAATTATAATTATTAATTTGACAATCTGTGCTATAATAAAATCTTATTAAATAATAACCAGATGGTACATGCTAGATTAAAATTAAATACCTAATAACTATACAATTTGATATGTTAGATTAAATACTTAGCAAATATTAATATGATAATATATGCTAAATTAAATACCTAGCAAATATTAATTTGGCAATCTATGTAAAATGAAATACTCAACAAATAAGGGTAAATTAATCGTCAAATTTAAGGACAACGTTAATCTACTAAACTAGAAAAATGAATTTACTGTTAACTGTAAACATATCGAGATCTAGATAAAGCGTTGATAGGATTAATGTGGAGAAGTTTGTCACTTAAGTGAGCAGAGTTGTGCTTGATCAGTTAATTGACAAACTTCTCCACATTTATCCTCTCTCTCTCTCTCTCTATATATATATATATATATATATATATATATATAAAGAGGCCATTGAAGTCAACACCAGAGGGTTGTAGGTGTTGACTTCAATCTCCATTTTTTATTTACGTATACTCTTTTTTTGATACTGAGAACTTTAACCCATAATACCTTCTATATATATATATAATAAAATAAAATAAAACAAAATTCCGATGTTGGCCATTTCTACGAGAAAATTCTCGCGTCCTCAGCAACGAACTTTATTTCAAAAAACCAAATGACAAAATCATTCTCGCGTCCTCAGCAACGAGATTTACCTACCTGCTTTTCCTATTGGATTAAAGTTATTCATATATATATATATATATAAATATATATATATATATATATATATATATATATATGTAAGTTCGGATATTATTTTTGCAGAATAGCTACAACATGTCAGTTCGAGATATGCATTGTCAATGATGTTTAATCAAAGATTAAACCATCTGGTTAATATAAATATATATTGTTTTTTTATGTGACCGAATGTTGAGGCATAACTGTGATATCTATGCCCTCCTCGAACTGATGAATCGTCGGGGACGGGGTATAAACCCCAATAATAATATAATTAATCAAAACGACGTAAGGAAATATGGCTAATATGACGAAGAGATCTTTCACATTTTGTAACAAATCGCGTGTATTCAATATGTCAATATTGAAGTCGGGCAGTACATAATGTCAGATGCTGATGTGAATTTTACCACGGATTACGCCAATAATTATCAGCGGATATTTTATTTTGATTGGACGATATGAAATGCAGAAGACCTGATTCTTTTTTTATATATGTCTTTCTTTTCCCATTAAAATGAGTTTTCTTTAAATCTGCCAAATTTTGGGAATGCTACCCCTACTGGCATTATGACATAAGATCAACGGCTAACGCGTCAGAACTTGTCCGATGTTGGCACAACAAATATAAAAATAGAAGTTGGTTGGTAATATCAAATTTGTAGCACTGACACGTAGCCTTTTCTATAAATACTTTCATGGCGATTGTTTTAACTTCCCTCTACGACAGGTATAGTTTATAAATGAAGCACAGTATTAGATTGGCGGCAAGGTTTCATCCTTTTCTAAATGAAATTTACCAGATGAAACCGTAAGTTCTATGCTAACAGTTTCTTCTCTCACACTCCTTCATTTTCAAACTCTCTTCTGGATTCTTGCTTTTCAGTCAGTTTTGATGTTCAAAAAGTTTAAATGCAATATCAAACATTACCTTCCGCATTCTTAATAGCTCTTCTTTTAATGTTCTCTCTCTTTAATAATATTTTTTTTTCATTTTCTGTCACCCTCTAGTAACCACTTGCATCTTAGTGGCATTACTGAATCACTTGTTTGGCAGTGAGGTTGAAATAAGTAAAAAGAAAAAATTGTATCAAGCCTGTCGGTCCAGAAAGTATCTTGCCATATTGAAGATTTCAAAAACCTTTGTCCTGGATTTGATCTGACAATCAATTACGAGGGAGATCGTCATGCCAAGTTCATTGTGCAGAGCATTATTAACCTTCCCACAGGATATGCTAATAGCATGGGCTATTTGATATATAGCCAATCGCCAGTCATCCACACCAATGTGGTGGGCAAAATCAATGTTTTTTTTCTCGGTTGTGGCAGCTGCAAGACGTCCGGACCATGGGTCATATTCAAAAATCTCCACCCACCTCTGAAATTTCAACTGTCTACTTTTGAACTGTTGCTAAATCTGGAGTATTATCTCCTACAGTAGAAATAAGCATAAATTTCTATGGGGAATAAACCCTTTTTTATTCAGATAATTGATAACGTTGTGGTGCAGTGGATATCGGCTCGGAACAAGAAATCGGGGAGCCGAGTTCAAATTCCAGTTGAATTCATTGCATTCACTTACGCGCAAATACCCTTGGGAAAGGTATTAATCCGTTTCTTCCTTCCAGTTATGGGTTAAATAACAGGACAGATTGGGTTCTATAGCCTTGGCTGGCAACTAGTCTACCGCAGAAAGCAATGGCAACCTACTGCGGGATAATCTTCTGCCCAATCAGTCATGTCTATTTCGAGACATGATCGCTGAAGCGTGTTTCACGTATGGCACTAAACTGACTGAATTGATAACACCACGATGACATTTTATTCCATTTTCAATAGAAGTTTCTAGTAGTTACAACTGAAGTCTTCTTTGAAAAGTTAGATATCAGCTTACCTCGTAAGAAACAAGGCCGTTATTAATAAGAAGAGACGAAATTAATGCATGCAAGATTTCACAGTTCCTTTATAGTCAGCCTAAGAACTTTTCAATCCCACCGTCATTAAGAAAATTTTATTACGCTTGTGTAAATATCACCGCTCAATGGAGCTACCCAAGTCGTTTATAAACACCCACTCTTTTATCTCTCTTAATCTCTTAAGTACCTAGGAAGTGTTCTAACAGGAGATGGAAAGTGCGACACGGAGATCCGAAGGCGAATTGGCATGGCAAAGGACGCGTTCCAGAAGATGAGCAAAGTACTAACACACAGGAAAATCTCAATAGAAACGAAGAAAAGAGTGCTGGACTGCTACGTGATGTCAGTTCTTCAATACGGCTGTGAATGCTGGACAATATCATCGAAAATGAGGACAAAACTGGAAGCGGCCGAAATGTGGTTCTACAGAAGGATGCTACGGATATCGTGGACTGAGCATACAAGCAACGACGAAGTGTTAGAAAGATTGGCAACAAAAAGGAAATTGATGCTGAGCATCAGGAAGAGACAACTGAAGTTCCTGGGACATGCAATGAGGAAGGAGAGCCTGGAGAACCTGATACTGACTGGTCAGATAGAAGGAAGGAGAGACAGAGGAAGGCAGCGGATAACATATTTGCAGGGTCTGATCAGGTGGATGACGGAACGGGGGTTGCCAGGAGCAACAGGAGCAAACATACTAAGAGCCACAAGGGATAGGGAGACGTGGAGATCCATGATCGCCTACGTCCTGAAGGGACAGGGCACATAGAAGAAGAAGAAGAATCTCTTGCGAAGTATTAATATTATTTACACCAATTTAAAATTACTTTCGGAGACATTTCGTGCTGTTTTGTTTCTATAGATAAACAAATGTTTGCTTGTGTTTTCGTTGTGAACAGAATTCAACTTCTAGTCTAATAAAACCAGTTCGACTGATACAGACAACAGTTACAAATATTGACGCTGAGTCAAATATTGACATCAACAAAAATGACTTTATTAAATAAATGTGGAGTGGATTTTCATTGTGAAATAAATTTAAAAGTATATAAATTTGTAATGTCCATTATTAAAAGACTTTATCAAAGTCGAGTACTTCTTAACCATTATACCTGCCTTTTGACGCTCTTTGAATTAATATGCCATAACATTATTGGCAAGTAGCATTGTCTGTAATCATTCGACGCTATTCTGATTGTAATCTTTTCTTACCAATAATGAAAAGACGCGTAGAACCGATGTGTTTTCATGTTTTCTGTCTGGAAACTGATTAACCTAAAACGAATTTGGTGTCAACTTAATTCCAGGCAGATTGAAACCGCATCGTCATAGACAAATCGGGGACATGATTGCTTTTTTATCTTGTCCATGTAATTTTTTTATGCAAAAATAAAATTTGGATTGTTGATTTAAAGTTAAGGCTATGTTAAGAATAAATTGTCTTAACTTATTTAAAGAGTATGTCAATAAATCTGTATTCTCATAATGAACACAATGACATTTACATTATACTTATTTTTTTCAACATGATCTTTTTCAATTGCAGTGGTAATTGCTCATTGCATACATTGAAATACGCTGCAAATTTTAAATTAAAATTCAGTTGATAATTATGTGTCAGGATACGAACTTATTGATGCACCCATACGTGTTTTTTCAGATGAATCGAAACATTCTTCGTTTCCTTGTTTCTAAAAACAAGTAAATTCAGCTTTCTTCTTCAGGAAAGGCTCAATAAGGACACTCAAGTTAGGACAACACTAAACACGGTTTATTGGTAAGTCAATAATTGTCTAAGGTATTCTTCATTTTTCTTCTTTTTAAATACGAATTTACATTCTTTCTTTACATTCTTATAGCATCATTATTACTTTTCTTGCTTCGATGTTAGGGACAAGATTCTAGGATCAAGCGAGAAACAAGTTACCACGCTCCTAATGAATGTTAACAAACCTCTGTGGAGGGCACAACCAACCGTTAGATGGTGGCCATCAAAAAAATGATTCACTTCAGAGAGCGTGAAACGGACCAGAACAGCCGACAAAGACACCTACCCATATTTAGCTTGATAGGCAGACCGGACGAATAAAAAAAAAAATGACGGCGGTAAGGCTAAAACACCCACCCAGAGAGTGTTTTGTCGGAGTCGATTTAAGTTCGATTTCGGTGGCCGGTGGCGTCCTAGTCACAATTGAGCATGCATCGTGTCCGCTTATGAGCCCGTTTATAGTAGGCTAGCAGTATAGCCCGGCGTTGCTCGGGTGTAATGAAAGATTTAAAATTAATCCATGGTCCTGGAGTTCAGACTCAGCCTAAAGAATATTTGTGTGAAGTTTGGTGAGAATCCGATAAAAATTGTGGATTTGTATAAAGGATATTCAGACAGATAAACATACACACACAAACATCTTTCCTTTTACATATATATATATATATATATATATATATATATATATATTATCGATTTTCTGTACTATTGTAAGAACTGCAACCTTGAACCTTCTGAATATTGTTTCTTATGTCTTTGTCTATGAGTGTATCAAATTTGATTAAAATCGGACCACTCCTTCTATAACCCGATGTTTTCGATTTTCGATATTTATCGGGGGTACCTCGACACAAAACCTAGCTAAGAACACTCGCAGAAGCTTATAGTACAACTGTGTAAATTTTCAAGAAAATCGGTTCAGCCGTTTTGGTGTCTATAGGTAACGGATACACACACACACACACACACACATACACACACACACGCAGACAGACAAAGTTCCATTTATGAATAAGTTTAGATCAATACTTAACATACAAGAAAAGAGTTTACAAAGGAACATTTCTTCTTTCTTCTTTTAACTTCTAATTTTCTATTCGTACTCATATTGTTTGGCCAACAATCCTATCACTAATGGTAAACGGATTATCAACACACGTAACTTTAACTTGGAAACAAATTTCATTTAGATTCTCGTATTGTGTTTTTATCTCTTGTGTTTACATTGATGTAGGCTGTAGATAAATTCGTCTCCAAATGAGAACCTGAGAATTATAACGTGCTTTTACCTGAACTCGAAACAGATCTGCTGGGATATATTCAACTCTCCCAACCCCGAAAAAGTATCTTTCACTAGGCTTTACCTTTCACAAGACACCCAGTGAGGATATAAATCACCTCGTTATGGTTTGTGAGGTTAATTAGTAATTAATATTAATCAAGATTAGCCTAGTGCTGTATAAGGTTAATATAGAAACATATATTGTTATCTGTCTACTTTAAAATCAGATTTCAAAATTATTGTCTTTCAAATTTATATTAGATTTTGTTTGGACCTGGTTAAATGTCCAGTAAGAATAACGCAAAAACAACCAAATAGGAAAATATGAATATATATTAAATACGGAAAGAATACAATACTTGGAACTTAGTAAGAACGATAATACGAGTTAGTGTGGAATACTATGATTCGATCCTCGGCCTTATAACCGGGACTCGTAATGGTCGTTAAAGTAGCAGTGTTCGTAGACCGACTCTCGGCTGATTTCGGGCCGCTCTGAGGGCGCTCTCCTCAGGCTACTCCCTCTATTACCTCTTGTGAGGAGAGGTATAAGTCATGGTTGGAAGAGTCCATTCAGTGAGGCCGCCATGACAATAATTCCTTAAGGACCATTAAATAATTCACCAGAACATATATAACAGGAAACTGACCTTGTTTAACGTTTAATTACATGAAATCGTTAACCTGTGATCTGGAGGAACTTCTAATTAGATAATAATTATTCCGGCTACTTTTCTCCATTCAGTATCTCGCGGGTAGACTTAGTCCTTCACTTGACTATATGGACATTGAATTCACTAGTTTTAATATTCAATAAACTTGTTGTTAGAGTTATCCACAATATTCTTCCTTTTATTGAAGGAGTTCCACTTCAAGGCCTAATTCTTACCACAGCCGTAGTTAAGAATTGCTCAGTTCTTATCGTCGGTATACAATGTATATTTTAGTCCACCACTAGACATTTCCATCAATCACAATATCATAAAATTTTGAGTAACCCAAATCAACCGTACCGACACTAACGACCGGCCTCAACCGAGGAGTGAAAAGAAAAACTTGATGATCTGTAAGCTCGGTGTTAGTCAATAAGCTTTGTGGAGATAGTGTCAGAAGCGGGTGAGTGTCACACGTGTACGAATAGAATTCTAGGGTTTCGGTAAACATTTATAGGAGCTTCAAAAGACTCATTGCTGATTCTAGCGATTGGTCAGTCTCGGAATATCACCAACAATTCTCCACTTTCTTTTCAAGTAATAATTTTTCAAAAATTGCATATTGTCGTTACTGCTTTACATTCAGTTGGGCGGGTGGGTGTTTACATGTTCTATTATATGAATATACCAATTGGGGGGGGGGGGCTAAGAAAAAGCTTTGTAAAATGTTTTGTTTGGTCTTTGTCGATATTTCTGAAATGAGGTATTGTAATTATTTACGCTATTTACATTATTTGGACTGCTGTACTCTTCTTTGTTGCCATATTCGATCGTTATACTCGCCGACCTTTTTCAGATGATTGGAATTTCAAACTGAACCCTTTATTTTGTTCACTGTTGTAGATTATCCTAATTCCATGAGCCATACCTCTTCCAGATGTCTCAGTTACCTCAAGGAGACATGGCTCAGTGGATAAAAGCATTGCTTGGATCGACCCAAAGAGTTGTGAGTTCAATTCCTAGCTACAGCAGAGGTGAACAAAACACTTAGAGAGTTGAGTTAAAGAGAGATAACTGAGACATCTAGAGGCATGACTTATGGAATGAGAACAATGCACCCCGCTGAACAAAGTAAAGGATTCAGTTCAAAATTCTATTTGCCTGAAGAAGGTCGGAACTGAACTATATCTCTTTCTCCCCTTCCCTCCCGTTCATTCCTTTCTCCCCTTCTCTCCCGTTCATTCCTTTCTCCCCTTCCCTCCCGTTCATTCCTTTCTCCCCTTCCCTCCCGTTCATTCCTTTCTCCCCTTCCCTCCCGTTCATTCCTTTCTCCCCTTCCCTCCCGTTCATTCCTTTCTCCCCTTCCCTCCCGTTCATTCCTTTCTCCCCTTCCCTCCCGTTCATTCCTTTCTCTCTTTCCTCCTCCTCCTCACATTTATTGTCATTTATTTATTTGTTTGTAATCTTATGTTTATTATTATTATTTTTATTATGTTCCCTCTCAGTTTCAGTTTTTCTCTCCCACTTTCAATTATTCTCTCTCAGTTTCAGTCTTTCTCTCCCACTTTCGATCTTTCCCTGCCAATTCCGGTCTTTCTCTCCCACTTTCAGTCTTTCTCTCTCAGTTCAGTTTTTCTTTCACGGTTTCATTCTTATTTTTAGTTTTAGTCAGTTTCAGTCTTTCTCTCTCACTTTCAGTCTTAGAATTTTTATTCTTTTCTTATTTCAATGTTTCTCTGTTTCAGTCTCTCTTTCCTAGTTTCAGTCTTTCTCTCCCACTTTTAGTCTTTCTCTCTCTGCTTCAGTCTTTCTCTCTCAGTTTCAGTCGTTATTTCTCAATTTCAGTCTTTCTGTCCCACTTTCAGTCTTTCTCTCTCAGTTTATCTCTTTCTCTCTCAGTTTCAGTCTTTCTCTCTCAATTTTATCTTTCTCTTATACTTTCAGCCTATCTCTCTCAGTTTCAGTCGCTCTCTCTCACTTTTAGTCTTTCTCTCCCACTTTCAGTCCTTCTCTCTCACTTTCAGTTTTTCTCTCCCACTTTTAGTCTTTCTCTAAAAGTTTCATACATTCTCTCTCAGTTTCAGTCTTTCTCTCCCACTTTCAGTCCTTCTCTCTCAGTTTCTCTCTTTCTCTTTCAGTTTCAGTCTTTCTCTCTCAATTTTATCTTTCTCTTATACTTGCAGCCTATCTCTTTCACTTTTAGTCTTTCTCTCCCACTTTCAGTCCTTCTCTCTCAGTTTCAGCCTTTCTCTAACAGTTTCAGTCATTCTCTCTCACTTTCAGTCTTTCTCTCCCAGTTTCAGTCTTTCTCTCTCAATTTTATCTTTCTCTTATACTTGCAGCCTATCTCTCTCACTTTCAGTCTTTCTCTCCCAGTTTCAGTCTTTCTCTCCAACTTTCAGTCTTTCTCTCACAGTTTCAGATTATCACTCTCTGTTAAAGTCTTGCTCTGTGTCAAATATTCTCTCATCTGATTTCTCTTTTTACGTTTTAATATTACCCCCTCTTTTCCAATCTTTCTTTTTCTGTTTTCATATTTCTTTTTCTGTCTCAGTCTTTCTCTCCCTGTTTCAATCATTCTTTCCATGTTTTCGTCTTTGTAGCTCTGTTTCAATATTTAATTTCCTGTTTCAGTCTTTCTCTTTCAACCTTTCTCTCTGATTTCAATTTTTTCCCTCTCTCTTCCCTACTTGAATTTTTCCCCTTTTTACTTTTACTGTTTCATTCCACGATTTCACTTTTCTCTTTAAATCTGAATTTGTTTATTTAATTATTATTTTTTCCGTCCTTTTTCAAATCGCTTTTTTCATTCATATTCTTCTTTCTTCCTAGCTTTCTTTTTTTCCATTTTTCTTTTAAATTCTTCTTTCTCTTTCAGGTTCTACGCTCTTTCTAATCTACATTAACGATCTCCCCAATGCCATAAGATCACAAGTAGGCATGTACGCCGATGATACAACAGTATACGCTCGCCTCGATCAAAAATCTGGTGTTGATGACAAGGCGAACATCGCGGCTGAGCTTGAAAAGGACCTCCAATCCGTGGTGGATTGGGGTAGGAAATGGCTCGTAAAATTCAATTCTTCCAAAACGAAGCTGCTGTCAATTAACCACCACAGACAACAGCACCTCCCTCCCATTAGCATGGAACAGGCATGCCTCCCAGAGAGTAAAACACTACGCCCGCTTGGCCTGACACTCTCAGCGGACCTCAAGTGGAATGACTACGCCGAATCCATTGTTAAATCCGCTGCTATGAAAGTCGGCTCTCTGTGCAGGGTCCGGAAATTCTTTCCGTCTGAATCTATCCTGCACTTATACAAATCTACCATCCGCCCGTGTTTTGAATACTGTTGCCACATCTGGTCGGGTGCCCCTGCTATTCTCCTCGGGCTTCTTGACAAAATACAGCGAAGAATCTGTAATGTGATTGATACCGACTTGGCTGACCGCCTGCAGTCATTCTCTCACCGGCGTGACGTGACTTCCCTGTGCCTCTTCTATAAATACTTTCATGGCTTCTGCTCTGATGAACTTAAATCACCCGTGTGATCATAGGTGTGAGTTTGCACGAGATACTAGATTGGCAACTAGGTCCCACTCTTTTACAGTGAAACCGATGAAATGTAACCGTAATTTCTACTCCAACAGCTTCTTTTCTCGCACTTCCTGCCTGTGGAATTCCCTTCCGCATGCTTGCTTCCCCGACGGCTATAACTTCCAGGAGTTTAAAAGTAAGGTCAATAGACACCTCCTAACACACTAACCCACACCCATTCTCTCCAACTCTATGTACATCCTAACTCGTCTATCGCCCTGTGTAACCCCCTGCGCTATAGTGGCAGTGGAATGCCTTGCTTGGGGTGACATGATTAAAAAAAATTCTGTTTCATTCATACATATATTTTTACTCTTATTAACTTTCTTTCTTTTTTCCATTTTAAATTCTGTACATTTTTAATTTTTTCCGTTCATGTATCATTCTTTTCTCTATACATCATTCTCTTTTACTATATTGCTTTTTCAAATCTTTTTTGAACTCGACTCGTTCATTTATCGTTCTTCTATATTTAAAATTTTTCTTTCTATCTTTTAAATTCCTTATGATGTCATTCCTATTTTTCTATCGCTTTTTCTATCTCTTTTTCATTAACTCATTCTTTCTTTTAAATTTCGTTATATTTTATTTTTGTTCATTTCAGACATCTTTTCACATCATTTTAATATCGTTTCTTCCTTTCATTTTCATCCTTTAGAAATTTCTTTCCATGTTATTTTTATTTCTACGATATACATTGATTTTCTTTTTATATCCCATTTTCCTTCATTCTATTAATCTACGTCTGGACTCTGTTTCCAACTTTCTCAACCTTATCATTTATTTCAATATTACCTTTATATATATTTCAATCCAGTCTGTCTGGAGAATTAGTCATCCAACTTAAACTTTCATTTCCTCTGTCCTTAATTCGTCCGTCTGCCTACTTTCTAGGTTTTCTTTATCTTTCACATTTTGCTTGGTTTTCTGTCCAGCTTGTCTCCTCAATATTTGATTAGTCGATTAATTAAGAGAATTACGTTCTCTAAGCTTCCGTTTAATTTTCCAGCGGCCTAGATTTTTATTTTGCTGGTCCTGGTTTCACTTTGTTTTAGACGAGGAATGAAGCTCGATAATTGATGAAATGTTTAATCCTCGGACATATTATGTATCGGATGACATATGGAATGTATAGGCATATAACTTATCCACGTTTAAATAAGGAATTATCTGCCAGTGAAGGTAGACACTGCTTAACGCTAAATACTTGCATTCAGATAAAGTCTGTTTTAACTAATTTTCAAAAATTTTCATGCATTTAATTTCCTCTATTTTGTCTTAATGATATCATCCGAATATTTTGGCTATTACTTTTCATATGAGCTGCTATTTTTTTACTACTTAAAAGGTATTTTTCTACGACTGAATTGTCATAGCTATTTTATCATTAATGATTCTATAAATCCATTTGAGCAGCGAAAGGGAACATTCAAACGTGCTACTAAAGTGAAACATGTAAAATAAATCTGTTTGTTTGAAGATGAGATATTTAACATTTGTTCTTGATTATTGACAGACAGATGAAGAACGTCTCTGTTATTATTAGATGTATGTCTTCTGTCGTTAGATTCCTTTTCTAGGTTCTCTATCTCTCTGGAATGTGGGTAATTGTGACTCTCTACAATTTTCTGTTATTTGTAGTTCTTAATAAATTTTGTCTTTTAGCTATCTCTCGCAAACCTTGTTCTAGAATATACTCAATCAACCTGGCCAGATATTCATATGCCCCTCTTGCTTTCAATCTGTCCTGTGATTATCAAGTTTTCCAAGCCCTCTTTATGGCCTCTAGAAATTTCATCAGTCACGTCATAATGTCAGGTATGTCAGGTATGTGCCCTTTTTCTTTTTATTGTCTCTAGAACTTTTTCGATGTAAATATGTTTAGTCTATGTTATTCTCAGCATACTTTTGTAGAACATTATTTATGTTGCTTCAAAACTCTTCTCATCTATTCCAAAACTGCCATACAGGATGCCATAACTATCATACAGAAGAACTGATATGACCTAAAAGTTTAGTAGACTTTCCCTGTTTTTAGTTCATTTTTTTTCTGATTTTAATATATGCTTAGCTTATGAAAGACATATTTCACTCTCCTAATGCAACTTTGGATTTCAGTTTAGCACTTTCCGTCATTTGTGAAAACGTTTCCCAGAAATTCCCAGAAATTCTCATTGTTCTTGTTTTCCGTATCTCCAATATACATGTACTCTTCCTCTTGCTAAGAACTATGCATTCTGTATCTTGCAGTTATTTTAAAATCATATCGCCCCAAGCAAGGCATTTTACTGCCACTGTTTTGCATGGGGGTTACATAGGAGGAAAGTTATGAGAAAGAGTGACAGGTTATAGGGAGTGTTAGGAAGGGGTAAGAAAAGGATGAAAATACTGTTGAGAGTGGAGTGAATGGAGAAAGAAGCATGAGAGAGAGGATGCAGGTTAGTGAGAGAGAAGATGACTACTGACTTTACATTTAAATTCTTGGATATTATAGCTGTCGGGAAAGCAAGTAAATGGAAGGGAATTCCACAGGCTGGAAGTGCGAGAAAAGAAGCTGTTCGAATAGAATTTGCGTTGACATTTTATTGGTTTCACTGAAAAGGGTGGGACCTAGTTGCTAATCTTGTGGCTCAAGTAAATCCGTATATAGCGGTCACCAGTGAGCTAAGTTGATCGGAGCAGAAGCCGTGAAAGTATTTGTAGAAGAGACACAGGGAAGCCACATTGCGCCGGTGAGAAAGTGACTGCCAAGTCGGGATCGATCACATTACAGATTCTCCGTTGGATTTTGTCAAGGGCACATAGGTGGATAGCAGGAGCACGCGATCAATAAACTAGTTGAAGTTTAGTCTTCTTGCTTTCCTTCACTAAATTCAGTATGATTCTTGTAGTTACTTTTCTGTGTCTGCTATCAACACTGTTTCTTCAGTAAATCATAAGCTGTTAAGATTGCCACTGCCAATAATTAATCCAGGTGGGACTTGTAATTCTCTCAGAATTGCCTTACTGTGTAGGTTGAATCGGTCTAATGAGGAGACACATTCCTTGTCTTACATATCTTTCTGTTTTTGTATATTTATTGAAGCTATTTTCTATGCATGTGGTTTTCTGCCAGTATAGGTTCTGGAATGTTCTAGTATTTTCCCAAATATTTCAAGATTAGCTAGCAGTTCCAACAGTTCATTGTAATTCAATTTATCAAGCGCTTTTGTATAATGTATGAATCACGGGTACACACCCTTCTGCATTTGTATCGCTCTTTCTGATATAATTTTGAGTATAAATATCGCATTCTTTAAGTCATTTCAGGTCTGATTCTGCTGTGCGTTCTATTCTACTTAATTTGAATAATAATTACGGCTCATTAGGCTGATTGTTCGATGAAGTTCATATTCATTTGCCCGTGTCTTCTTCGGCAGTACTATGAAAATAGATCTACTTAGGTTTCCCTATATATCACCACGGTTGCTTACTAAATTATTTCTGCAATGTTGTCAAATCATCTAAATTTACAAGAATCTCTATTAAAATTCAATCTAGTTCTGCTGATTTGTTTCTCTTCAATTTGGTCAGTGTAGATTCCATTTAAGATTTTAATGTTTCTGGTCATTTGATATATTGTGTATTGCCGATGTTACTAATTCTTTGTGCAAGAATTCTACGATATATACGTCCCACCTCTGAAGTAGTCTTCCTTCTCTAATACCAGTGACTCGTCCTTGGATTTTTTACATCCTTTAGATGGTCATGTTTTTTGTCCTGTTCTCTTAATTTTTGCATAACTGTTTTATTTTGAATATTCATTATTTCTATTTCTGCCCATTTTCCGTTGTGTCATTTCTGCTTGTATTTATTCCTAATTTCTTTGTACAATCTCCTATATCTGGTTTAGATGGGTGACCGCTTGGGAATACCAGGTGCTGTAAGCGTTTAGTGACGGGTGTGCGTTGTGGTGCAGTGGATATCGGCTCGGAAAGAGAAATCGGTGAGCCGAGTTCGAATTCCAGTTGAATACCCTGCATTCACTTAAGCACTGGTATCCTTGGGAAAGGTATTAATTCGTCTGTCCCCTCCAGTTATGGGTTAAATAACAGGGTAGGATTTGGGGACCCTGCCCTTAAAAAACAAATCCCAATAAATCTTGATACTCGAAAAGAAAAAAATGTATTACTAGACAAAAAACTTAGATAAAAACAACATAAATTGTTGAAAGAAAAAGGTATTACCAGCAATAAATAAATTTTTTTTGGCAATAAATGACTCGCCGAGGTTGATATGCCATAAAAACAAAACAACCAACAAACTATATCCGGTTCCTTATGTTGGCGCTCTTTTGTCTCTTTATGTCGAGAATTTCATCGATTATCCATTTTTTTCTTTGTCTATTTTACTTTAGGATGATCTCAATTGCTGATGTTACTAATTATTCTCTTAATGCGTCTCTCTTTCTCTGCCCATTTTGTCCATTGTATCTGATTCTATCTTGCATTCACTTATGCACAAATACCCTTGGGAAAGGTATAATCCGTCTCTTCCCTCCAGTTATGGGTTAAATAATAGGACAGATTGGGTTCTATAGCCTATAGCTGGCAACCAGTCTACCACAGAAAGCAATGGCAATCTACTGCGGGATAATCTTCTGCCCAGTCAGTCATGTCTCTTTCGAGACATGATTGCCCAAATCGTGTATCACGTCTGGCGCTTAACTGCTCTGCTTCTAACAGTAATCATATATTTCTCTTTCACGTTCGGATCAATCAGGAAAAATCTGTCGTATTGCAATTTGGGTGATGCTTTCACCTTCTTCAATTTTCGTAGATTTACTCCAAAATTACATATCAATGAAAGGTGGTCTCGGCACTTGGGTATGTTTTGCAGGATAAGATCACATTCCTAAACCTCATTTTGATAGTTATACCTCCGATTTCAATTTTCGTTTTCCCCTCAGGACGTCTTCCTTGTTCATATATGTCTTGGACGTTCTTGAGACCAGGTTTTGGCTACTACCTGTTCATTCACCGTGTATCATTATACCTATTTTTCTTTGCGTTCATTACGAGATTCTAGCCAGAATTTGCAAACTATTTCACCATCTCTCTCCTTGCTTACTTTCAAATCTCCCGTGACGGTTACAATATCTTACGATTTGCATTAAGGCTTGGCGTTGTCTAGTGTACAGTAAAACCTTTTAATTTATTCTTCTGTATTTTGTGCTGTCGCTGCATAAATAACTATAATGGATTTAATGAAAGGCTTTTATTTCAGATTAACGACAAGAACTCTTTCAGATCGTTGACATTATCCCACAATGCATTTCTTCATGACTTGGTCTAATATATGTTCTACTGCTCTTTCATTTTTATCTCCCTCCTGCATATACGAGGGTCATTCAATAAATAAGGTGTCACATACTTTTCTCATATGTGCACAAGCTTCCATTTTCCCTCAGTATAAAAACTTTGGGCTGATATCTCAGCCAATCTTTCACAGCACTTTTAACTTCATCGTCACTTTCAAACTTCGTGCCTGCCTCTCGTGAAAGCTTTCAAGGGACCAAACAGGTAAAAGTCTGAAGGGGCAAGGTCTGGGCTGTAAGGGGGATGAGGGTGCAGTTCCCAGCCCAGCTCGTTGATTGTCTGCTGTGAGAGGCGTTGCGTTTTCTTGATGCAAGACGACTTTATGTGACTGATGACCACTGTGTTTGTTCAACAGACAGGGTCAAAGACCTTGCAATGTCATCCACTGTCACCCTTCTGTCAGACTGAATGAGGTCATTGACTGATTCGATCACCTCAGGAGACCTCACTTCTGTAAGCCTCCCAAGCCTGTCTTTATTCTCAACACTGCTCCGTCCTTCTTTAAATAATTTAACCCACTTGTAGACATGTTTTTGGCTGAAACATGTGGTACCATACACAGTTGACATTCTCCTATGAATTTCAACTGATTTGCACCTTTCAGCAACCAAAAACTTGATAACTGACCTCTGTTCAATCCTGGAGCATGCTTCTTGGTCGGCCATCTTTGTTAATCTCCAAAACTCTCAAAGTTTTTTTTCAGTCTGCAAAAAGACTTCAATCCCTTTGAAAAAGAATAAAGGAAATTTTAAAAAAAAAGTAAGCTTCTATCTGTATTAGAAGTCCTTATACCAAAAAATTCACTTTATTTATTTAATGACCCTCGTATGATCTTCTGTTTGTCCCTGACAAGCTTGTCTCGCTACAATTGAGTTGTGAGTTTGACTCTCATTGTGTGCCCCATATTTTTGACCTTGTGCCACATCTATACTGTGCTAAGAAAATCCCCTTCTCAGATTCAAAGGAAACCAAGTTTATCTTTATTTTTTTATTGGTAAAGTGTTATTTTAACATCACAGAAGACAAACACAAAACATGAAATAGATATAAGTTTTATTAAAAAAAAATAATATTTTAGTGGGCATTTCTGAGAGGAATACAACCTTTTTCTGAAAATATGCGGTCCATTTTTAGAATTAGCCTACAATCTACATACACCAATAATTTATAGGTGTATTATTTGTTCCTTCACCGGTTTCCATGGTGATCGCTCGACTGTGAATAGATTTACCTAACTCACCCCGCCCAAGTCTTAGATTGAATTTGTCAGTCATTGCAGAGACATTACGCCCTATGACCGCTTATGGTTAAAAAGAAAATGTACAAGACATGTGGAAAATGTAGGTAAAAATATTTCACCGTTCATTCCAAATTTTCTGCTTTGTCCTATAAAAGCCAAAATATACGTTTACACATTCGAAATTAAGTATACTTAGATAAATAACAACAAGTACAGAATAAAATAAATATGAAAACAATATGTAAAACAATATGCTCTCTTTCTCCTTCATTGAAACTCCACCCATATTGCCCAATTGTTCGGTCAAAAAGAATGAGACAACAATGACCAGCACACAATGACGCATAAAATCTTAATGGAGTGCGGTTGTCAATGAATTTTTATAACACAAGATTTGAATGTTCATTCTTTTTCTTCTATGTGCCCTGTCCCTTCAGAACGTAGGCGATCATGTCTTTCCACGTTTCTTTATCCCTGGTGGCTCTTAGCACACCTTCTCCTGTTACACCATGCAACCCTCGTTCCATCATCCACCTGATTAGGTCCTTCAAATATGTTATCCGTTGCTTTCCCCTGACTCCTTTTCCCTCTATCTGGCCTGTTTTTATCAGGTTCTCCAAGCCCTCCTTCCTCATTGCCTGTCCTAGGAAGTTCAGCTGTCTCTTCCTGATGCTCAGTATTAATTTCGTTTTTGTTTCCATCATTTCTAGGACCTCATCATTGTTCACATGCTCGTTCCATGATATTCGCATCATCCTTCTGTAGAATCACATTTCAGTTGCTTCAAGTTTTTCCTTCATCTTTGATGGTATTGTCTAGCATTCACTGCCATATTGAAGGACAGACAGCACGTAGCAATCCAGTACTCTCTTCTTTGTTTCTAGCAAAATTGTCCTGTTTCTTAATACTTTACTCAACTTCTGGAATGTTTCCTTCGCCACACCAATTCGCCTTCGGATCTCTGTGTCGCACTTTCCGTCTTCTGTTATAACGCTTCCCAGGTATTTCAATTTTTGTACCTGCTTGATTCTAGTATCCCCCACCTGTATTTGGCATATTGGGCTGCCTTTTTTACTGATGACCATGCATTGTTTTTCTTTGCAGTTTATTTGTAGTCTTTTCTTGTCACTCGCTTCAGCTACCTTCTGTAGGAGGTCTTGTAGTTTCCTTTCTGTGTCAGCTATCAGCACTGTATCATCTGCGTAACTTAGGTCGTTTAAATGGTGGCCTCCGGTGACAAATCAAGGGATAACTTCTATGATCATTAATTAATATTTTATGAATTCCAAATTGTCATCAGTTACTCGCAGCTAGAGTAGGTGTGAAGCCGTTTGTCTGATTCTTGAACCTTACGTTTCACTTGAAGTTTGTGTGATATTGCCCAAATCACATGTGAGGCGGTTATGCATATATATTCAATTGCTCCACATTCTCGATCAAACACTTGCAACGCCAGACGCAGGTGTGAAATTAAAACATCTGTAATCGGCTGGTAGTAACCCAGTTTCTTTGATGATCGTGTATAAATTGAATATTTATTCTAACATTATGCTTCCACCCAGTATCTCTAATCCAAGTCCTTTTCACTTAAAAGATGAAGAAACACAACCTTATTTTCATACACGCCCAGTTGACCTTGTACCAAACAAAGGCTAATTCGAATAAACAGAAAACAGACATTCGAATATTCATTTGCGAAACAAGCAATATTTATATTATTTACATTCTGTCTACTGTCGTTAACTTTGTTGATGTTGTTTTTTTCACAATGTTTCGAACTTTGTACCCTCTAGCCTTCATCAGATGTAAGTTGATCGGAGTAACCTATAGAGAATTTTGAATTGGACACGTTATTTAATCTTGTTACACTTCCCGTATCTAAAGATGTCTCGTCTAGTTTTTATTTTAGTTATTGATCATCACGTTATAATCTAATAACAAATAATCTTGAACAAATAATATATCATCAAATTCAATGACCAATTCTTTATCCCCCACCACGAGTTACTATCCCGTGCGACTATAGCCCGCATGTAAATAATATATTTAATGGTAATAAATCGTTCTATCTGTTTAATTCCTGTTCTTTTATTTTTCATTTTCGTTAGTATTGTTTTCTTTTATTCATTGGCTTCATGTTTTTTTCTTTGGAGCAAAATTATTAAAAAATAACAGTATAGCCCGGCGTTGCTCGGGTGTAATGAAAGCTTTAAAACTAATTCATGGTCCTGGAGCTCAGATTCGGAATATTTGTGTGAAGTTTAGTGAGAATCGGATAAAAGTTGTGGATTTGTATAAAGGACATACAGGCAGATAAACAGACACACACACAAACATCTTGCCTTTTATATATATATATATATATATATATATATATATATATATATATATATATATTATCGATTTTCTGCACTATTGTAAGAACTGCAACATTGAAACTTCTGAATATCGTTTCTTATGCCTTTGTCTATGAGTGAATCAAATTTTATTAAAATCGGACCACTCCTTCTATAACCCGATTTTTTCGATTATCGATTTTCGATATTTATCGGGGGTACCTCGACACAAAACCTAGCTAAGAACACTCACCGACGCTAATAGTACAACTGTGTAAATTCTCAAGAAAATCGGTTCAGCCGTTTCGGAGTCTATAGGTAACGGACACACACACACACACACACACACACACACACACACACACACACACACAGTTCCATTTATAAATAAGTTTAGATAAAAAAAATAATCATCCCAAAATACAAACACTATTTGGAGAGTGATCTAATACGATCCCCTCACCAAACTTTACACATTTGACTTTGTGTTATTCTGAGCTAATTTTAATAAACAATTATTTCTCAGCGGGTATTAATTAGAAGTGATCGAGCCCAGAGAGGAAAGAAAGATTTTGAATGAAGATTTACAACGAAACGCTCATCTTAGATAGGTGCAACACGATCATATGTACAAGATGTATATGACCTCAATTTGGCCTCATACAGGACAAAGTTAAATGTCATAGATAGCGAAGAGAAAGATAAATAAAAAAAGATGGCGAAAAAACAGAAAAATGTAAAAATCAAAATGAAATTAAAATGCAGGAGAAAAGAAAGAAAAAATGAAACAAAAACGGTAGAAAAAATAAAAGGAAAAGAAAACAAGAAGAGAAAGAAAAATGTAAAGAATATATATATTTATATATAAACAGAGACACACACACACACACACACACACACACACACACACACACACACACATATATATATATTTATATAATTATGGACAACAGCAACCTTTCTTTCAAAAATCTTTCATTAAATACAGTCCACATGGAAGATTTAATTAATTCTTATTAAGTTTTTCCAGTAACCTAGCATTTTTCCGTTTTATAGGAGTTAAAAAAATATAAAATTATTAATAATTTTTATTGTCCCAAGCGCTTTCGATTACTTCTGTAGCCATCTTTAACCTTACATTATTTAATAGTGAAAATGGAACGTTAAAGTCATTTTTAAAATTAAAAAGATGTTTACGCGAATTCCAGACACGAACGGCCGTTTGAATCAACGCTCCAATTTTTTTCAAGAAAACAAAATTAAATTACTACGTCAGTCAAAACATGAAGAAGAAAAACAACAGCTGAGACAAATGTTATATTCCTTAACTCTTACGAAACGAAAAAACATTACTATGCTTGAAAAAATTTAATTAAATCTCCCTTGTCATCCGTACTCATTGGCATATATATATATATATATATATATATATATATATATATATATATATATATATTAAATTAAAAAAGGATAAATTCAATCATGTTGAATGACCATTTCGACATGAAAATCTCCACGGGGGATAACACATCACCTCAGCAACAGAAAAATCCTTTCAGAAACTGGAGAAAAATCAGTCTAATTTTCCTTTTTAAATAGATTTGCAAAGAAATTAAAAAAGACAATAAAAAAGAAAAAGAAAAAAAAAAGAAAAAGATAAAACAAAATAAAATCAAATAAACAAGAAAAAATTGACATCGTCTGGGTTCGCAAAAAAAAGGAAAGAGAATTGTAACTTAAAAATTAACAGACGGCCGTGTTCTGTTGCTGAGGGGATGTGTTATCCCCC
The DNA here is from genome assembly GCA_037127315.1 of Ascarosepion bandense. Taxonomy (NCBI): domain Eukaryota; kingdom Metazoa; phylum Mollusca; class Cephalopoda; order Sepiida; family Sepiidae; genus Ascarosepion; species Ascarosepion bandense. The sequence continues at coordinate 2,660,826 of JBBBDQ010001611.1, read as the reverse complement.
GTGGGGATTTTTATATGGAAATGGTCATTCAACATCATTGAATTAATCCTTTTTTAATTTATATTTGCTCTGTAATATTTTATTACATGGAGCTCTCTTCCTGTATCATTTTTAATATTAAAATAAAAATTTTAATATTAATTAGGAACGGGTTTTTGAATTTACCTTCCTGCTTTTTTCGCTTGGATTAAAGTATCTAAATTAATATATATATATATATAAAAGTAATTCGTCGAGTTTTATTAGACCTCAATAGAATGCAGAAGGTATTGGATGGCTGTTTCGTCCAATACTTGGTACTCATTAGCTGTTCGCATCCACTACCAGGAAATGAAGACCTGATAGTTACGTTATTTAGCAAACATCATACCAAATGTACCACGGCCCCCCGGTGACGAAGAGGAAACGAATTAAACTCGATAAAGCGCCGCTCATTAACATATTCCGTGGTGGATCTCTTCCATGTTTCTTTACTCATAGGACGGTGCCTCCAAGAGCCACGAGCTTGAACCAGCTAATAATGGTCGGTAGTGAGCGGCTTGGTGAGAGTAGTCAGAATACTCTTTTGGCTTCTATATCTACACCGCTTGTTCATATATATATATATATATATATATATATATATATATATAAATCTTATATATATATATATATATATATAAATCTTATATATATATATATATATATATATATATATATCAAATCTTATATATATATAAATCTTATATATATATAAATCTTATATATATATATATAAATCTTATATATATATATATGGATTCATAAATGTGTGTGCAATAAGTTAATTTTCTAGAAAACAGGCAAATGATTATATTAAATGAAGGAAAGAAAAGAAAACACGTATAAAGGAAAACAAAAATCGAATTGAGAAAAAAGTAAAAAGCGCTACAGAAAAGGTTGAAGTCGGGGGGGGGGAATAACAAAGCTTCCTTTTTTTTATTTTTCAACGTAGTCTCCCAACAGTGTCACACACTTCCCCCATCTGTGCACAAGCGTCCGTATTCCCCCAGCGTAAAAACTTTGGACTGATATCTCAGCCAATCTTTTACAGCACTTTTGACTTCATCGTCACTTTCAAACTTCGTGTCTCTCGTGAACGCTTTCAAGGGACCAAACAGGTGAAAGTCTAAAGAGCAAGGTCTGGGCTGTAAGGGGGGTGAGGGAGCAGTTCCCAGCCCAGCTTTTTGAAGGTCTGCACCGTTTGGGATGCTGTGTGAGGCCTTCGAGTATGCAAGCTCATCATGAACAATTTTGTTCGCTGTTCCAACAGACAGGCTCATAGACCTTGCAATATCATCCACTGTCACCCTTTTGTCAGACTGAATGAGGTCTCTTCGGTAGGCCTCCAAGGCCTGTCATCATTCTCACCACTGCTCCGTCCTTCTTTAAACAATTTAGCCCACTTGTAAACATTCTTTTGGCTGAAACATGTGGCACCATACATAGTTGAAATTTTTATTACGAAAATGGGTGTCATTCGGCACATTTTTCGTAATGAAAATTTATCGTAAATAATCAGGCCAGTAGATATAAATATATAATCTAAACAAAAATTTAATAAACAAAATTTAATCAAAAACAGAATATCCACTTAAATATGAGTATCGATAAAAAATAATGTTCAAACAATTCATTTCAAATTGTCGGTTGTTTATAACAAAGTTTCGTTAAAATTCGTTAATTTTCGTAACATGTTTACATTTGTTGACATTACGATACATTTCAGAGCAGATATGGTTGTTGCGATGAATCGAAAATTGTTATATAGGCTTGATTAAAACCTCGATTAGACTGGAGGTCATTCGTGGTCGAGCGGTCTAAGACGTTGCCAGATCATATATATGTGTGTTTGTATGTATCTATAAAAGGATTTGTTTGAACATTATTTTTGATTGATACTCGTATTTAAGTAGATATTCTGTTCATAATCAAAAAGTATTATATATTTATTTCTACCGACCTGATTTTTTACGACCCCCCATCCAAATAGAAGCCACCATGTGATCTGGCGCGCCCTGGACATTTCGACCACGAATGACGGTCAGTCTAAACGAAGTCAAATTAAGCCGATTACACAATTTTCGAATTCATTGTCATAGCCACTCTGCTCTGAAATGTATCGTGATGTCAACAAATATAAACATCTCTGTGTGTGTGTGCGTGTGTCCGTTACCTATAGACTCCGAAAAGGCTGAACCGATTTTCTTGAAAATTTAAACAGATGTACTATAAGCGTCTGCGAGTGTTCTTAGCTAAGTTTTGTGTCAAGGTACCCCCGATAAATATCGGAATTCGATAATCGAAAAAATCGGGTTATAAAAGGAGTGGTCCGATTTTAATCAAATTTGATATACTCATAGACAAAGACATAAGAAACGATATTCAGAAGTTACAATGCTGCAGCTCTTACAATAGTGCAGAAAATCGATAATATATATAGATAAAAGGCAAGATGTTTGTGTGTGTGTGTGTGTGTTTATCTGCCTGTATGTCTGTATTTTTTCATCCCTTTTATTTTAGTTTTTGCTTCGGGTTTGGCTCTAAGTAGATGTAATTGTAGTTCTTAGTCTCAGCCATGATACCATTTACTCAGAGGACTTATTTAGCCTTCAAAATTCAGTTTACGACGAAAAAATCTTATTTAATATCGATACAAGGAAATCAAAATTTGACTTACATCCATTCATTTTTCTTTCAGTCTACGGTTTCGCTTTAAATGGAAATAATTATTGCTTTTTAGTCTTTTGTGCCAACGTGCAAAGAGTCTTATCTCCAGGATCATGGATTAGTTTTAAAGCTTTCATTACACCCGAGCAACGCCGGGCTATACTGCTAGTATTTTATAGTTTAGAATATAAAAATGTGTACATGTTCTACACTATAATTTATATTCAATATTCACAGCTCTATATTATATATCGAGCACTGTTTTAAATTAATGTTTTGGATGTTGTAAATTTTTCTTCGTTCCTTATTCACTCGGATATATATATATATATATATATATATATATATATATATATGAACAAAATTACCTGAAGAAGAAGCAGCCCAGATACATGGCTAGCTTCGAAACGCGAACATTTTTGTGTAGTGATACTATGAATGTATAAACAATTGTAACAACTATTACAATATAAAGCTCTACATTTGTATCGAGCACTCTTTATAAAAGTAAATGCCTGAACAACATGTTAAAAAACCTACGAGTTCTACAACTTTGTTACAATATATATATATATATATATATATATATATATATATATATATATAATTATTTACAAAGTATTAGAATGGCAAAGTCAATTCATTAGCTTTTGTTGTTTACTGAAGAAATTTGGTTTTAAAATCAAAAGATAAGTGTTCAGAATTTTAGCTTTTATTTCCTTGCATTTACATGTAAATGCAAGGAAATTCAGGTAATTTTGTTGATATATATATATCCGAGTGAATAAGGAACATCCAAAACATTAATTTAAAACAGTGCTCGATATAGAAATACATCTATGAATATTTATTTTAAATTATAATTTAGAACATGTAGAATGTAATTTGTACATGTTTAGAATAGAATTATAATTTATAATATATATATATATATATATATATATATATATATATATATATCTTCATGTTCTTATATATCATGTTCTTATATATATATATATATATATATATATTCTTCATGTTCTTATATATCATGTTCTTATATATATATATATATATATATATATATATCTTCATGTTCTTATATATCATGTTCTTATATATATATATATATATATATATATATATATATATATTCTTCATGTTCTTATATATCATGTTCTTATATATATATATATATATATATATATATCTTCATGTTCTTATATATCATGTTCTTATATATATATATATATATATATATATATATTCTTCATGTTCTTATATATCATGTTCTTATATATATATATATATATTATTTCTTCATGTTCTTATATATCATGTTCTTATATATATATATATATATATATATATATATATATTCTTCATGTTCTTATATATCATGTTCTTATATATATATATATATATATATATATATTCTTCATGTTCTTATATATCATGTTCTTATATATATATATATATATATATATATTATTCTTCATGTTCTTATATATCATGTTCTTATATATATATATATATATATATATATATTCTTCATGTTCTTATATATCATGTTCTTATATATATATATATATATATATATATATATATATTCTTCATGTTCTTATATATCATGTTCTTATATATATATATATATATATATATATATTATTCTTCATGTTCTTATATATCATGTTCTTATATATATATATATATATATATATATATATATATTCTTCATGTTCTTATATATCATGTTCTTATATATATATATATATATATATATTCTTCATGTTCTTATACTGCATATTGTAGAGATTTTCATCTGTACAATATGCAGTTAATTCTTCACGAAAGAGACTGTATGAAACTAATTCTGTGAGAAAGAGGAAATGTCAAACAACAAATAGAACGGAAAGTAAAGAGAAATGATTTATTTTAAAAATCTCTCTCCATCTTTCGAATTCCGTTTTCTTTCACATTTTGGCGCCAAAGTGTAGGTTAAGTAAGAAGAAAGAAAAGAAAATATTAACAGAAAATGTTTCTCTAAGATTGTTTTTCATTCTTTCTTTACTTTCCTTGTCGTTCTTGTTTTCTCTTCGATGCTTTTTTTTGTACTTTATTTTCATTTCAGTCGATCTTTTCCTTCCTTATGGATGTGCGTTGTGGTACAGTAGATATCGACACGGAACGACAACTCGGGGAGCAGAGTTCGAATTCTAGTTGTATTCCTTGCATTCACTTGCGCACAAATACCCTTGGGAAAGGTATTAATCCGTCTCTTCCCTCCAGTTATGGGTTAAACATAATAGGACAGATTGGGTTCTATATGAATGTAATAGTTGAAAACATGATTAAGGCTTCTACTGGGCATAAAGTGGGGGATCAGTTTTATGTTATTATGAAGTATTAAAATGGTCCCTCACTAATTACTACATAATAATATAAGACTTCTTTTCCCCATCCATCCATGAGTCAAATAACAGGACAGGTTGGGTTTCTATAGCTTTGATCAGCAACCAGTCTATCGCAGAAAGCAATGGCAACCTACTGCGGGATAATCTTCTGCCCAGTCAGTCATGTCTCTTTCGAGACATGATCGCCCAAAGCGTGTATCACGTATGGCACTTAACTGACTTTCCTTTCCTATATTAGTTGCTTATTTTTAGTTATTTTTATCTCATTTTCGACCTTCTTTTCTTTCTTTTTCCCGATTGAGTTCCTTTTTTTTTTCTTCTGTTCCAATTTCTTTCGTTTTCATGCCACTTCATTTTGTCTTTCGTTTTCTTTTTAATTATTTTTCTTGCCATCTTCCATCAATTTATTTTCTAATCATCATCCGCTCGATTCTTCCCCAGCCTCTTTTTCACTTTTTCTCTTTATAACAATTCAAGGGTAAAACGCTTTCCGTTCTTAGTTGCAGTTTTTCAATTGACGGCCACATTCAGCTTTGCTTGACGTTAGCCATTAGAAATTTTTTTTTCAATGTGCATATTTCGAGATACTTTTTTAAAAATATTTCAGGGTTAGTATAAACACATTCCGACATTAAATTACATTCTAAAATTCACACACGATTTATGAAGGAGGAAAACATTACAAGCGACACAGAAAGTATGCCCGTATGCATAAAAGCTTATATATATTGACCAAAGATATATTAAGATATATATATATATATATATATATATATATATATATAAATCCAGCTGAGGAGGACTCAAGGTTTTACTATTTTGAGTGACCCGGCATTTATTTTATTATGAACAGTGGAACAGTGCTCAATATAACAAATATTATAGGGGTTAATATAATTATATAGTTATGAATTAATTAATTCGTAACTATATAATTATATATATATATATATATATATATATAGTGTGTGTGTGTGTGTGTGTGTGTGTAAAATGTGAAACTGAGGTCAACACCAAATGGGGACAGTATGTTTGATGCATGAACACAATCATCAGGTCATGATGAAGATTGTGTTGCAGCATGAAGCTGACTGTTCCTGGTTGGATTTGACCTGTGTATCCATTTTTACATTTACATACACACTGGCCCTGATATTAAGCGGTTTTACCCATAAATATATCATGACTTTAAAATATAATTTTATCACATATATATATATTTTTAAACATATACAGTTAAATATAACAGACAAGGAAGATCAATTATGTTTAATCATGAGCCGTTCTAAACTTCGTCTTTGAGCTTTAATTTCAGGTGAAAATAAAGACAAAAATTGCCCAACATTTGGGTATTTTTTAAGATGCTGGTTCTAAGCTTATTATTGTTTATTGGTTTAACATTTCTACGTATTATGTTTTTGAGTGTTGTTTCATCATGTTTGTAATCATTATGCATTTGGTTGCAATAGTATAAGTTAATAGTGTTTTGTTTATTTTGACGTACACTATTATTATTATCAATATTGTTAGAGGTATTATTAAGTTTATTGAGATACATTTTAATTTGTTGATCAATGACGGAGTTAGGAAATCCAGTGTTAACAAGTGTTTGTTTAATGTTGTCTAATTCTTTATATATATATATATATATATATATATATATATATATATATATATATATATTTGTCTAATTCTCGTCTAATTCTTTATATATATATATATATATATATATATATATATATATATATATATATAAAGAATTAGACAACATTAAACAAACACAACACTTCTTAACACTGGATTTCCTAATATATATATAAATATTTCCTTATATATATATAAAATGGATTTCCTTATATATATATAAAATAGATTCTGGTGGTCAACTTTGTCTAGCACGATACATTGAAGCAAAATTTTAGCAATTGATTCAATATAATTTTTCCATTTCATGTCAGCTAAAAACATTAGCCTGAGAAGGTTTCATGGCTGATTCTCTTGGAAGTTAGCATCAGCTATTTTGATAGAAGTTAAAAAAAGGGTTGATCGAGGAATGAAAATTAAAATTTGGCTAATAACTACGCAGCAGAACAAAGTTTTATGCTTTATGTATGGATAAGCATTGAGTGAGTAAATCCGAAATCGGATCAAGTATGCATTTTCCGAATTTGACCGCCTCCGCAAATGTGTTGTCTCTAGCCGCGGGTAACAACTAAGGTCGCTACTGACAAATCGATTGGCATTTCAACCTTCATTCATGGATGCGAAACATATTGTATCGCGAGCAGATGATGACCCTGGGAGAATTGCGTAACCACTGTCTCTAGCGTGTTCCCAACATCATAGAAAATAGCAGAATTCCTCATACCGTGATTTTGGAGAAAAAGGTCTCTGACACTAGTAGCATACCTCTGCAAAGGGATCGGACATCTTTATTCCGCATGGACAGATAAAGTCAATGAACTCGTGGAAAGGAATCGTCTCTTGGGAAACCGCAAAAAGAAGAGTGGCCATTTGAAGCCGTACTGAGATTTTGAGGTTTTGGCCACTAGCCATCACCAGTAACAGCAGTTTGTCGGGGAAAATTTCTGCAGTTTTGAGGAAGAGTGAACATAGCCAAGCGGGGCAAAAAAGAGTGACGAGGCAGATACGAAGAGCTAACGATCAACCCAATTATTTCCGCTTGCGCATAATCACTAATTGACCACACGTCTCATATCAAAATGGCCTAGAATTGTAGATCAAACGGTGAAAGGCAAAGAAAATGGAACAATACTAAAGGTGAAGGTAAAGCAAATAAATACATGTACATTTGTGAGAGAAAATATATTCAACGGATTGAAATAATATTAATTATTCACGAAATAATTTGTCAGTTTTGGCATCTTTACATATTCTCTATTTGTTACTTATCTATCTATCTATCTATCTATCTCACTCAATTCATATCTATCTATCTATCTATCTATCTATGTCTCAAGAACTATCTATCTATCTATCTATCTATCTATCTATCTATCTATCTATCTATCTATCTATCTATCTCACTCAATTCATATCTATCTATCTATCTATCTATCTATCTATCTATCTATGTCTCAAGAATTATCTATCTATCTATCTATCTATCTATCTATCTCACTCAATTCATATCTATCTATCTATCTATCTATCTATGTCTCAAGAACTATCTATCTATCTATCTATCTATCTATGTATCTATCTATCTATCTCACTCAATTCATATCTATCTATCTATCTATCTATCTATGTCTCAAGAACTATCTATCTATCTATCTATCTATCTATCTATCTATCTATCTATCTATCTCACTCAATTCATATCTATCTATCTATCTATCTATCTATCTATCTATCTATGTCTCAAGAATTATCTATCTATCTATCTATCTATCTATCTATCTCACTCAATTCATATCTATCTATCTATCTATCTATCTATCTATGTCTCAAGAACTATCTATCTATCTATCTATCTATCTATCTATCTATCTATCTATCTATCTCACTCAATTCATATCTATCTATCTATCTATCTATCTATGTCTCAAGAACTATCTATCTATCTATCTATCTATCTATCTATCTATCTATCTATCTATCTATCTCACTCAATTCATATCCCTTTTTGGAGTTCATGCTTCATTTAGGAGGGAAAAAAAAAAAGTTTGAAATTTATATTTATTCTGTTATGCGAAGCTACTTTGGCCAAGTTATCAGCAGCCATTACAGCTCCATGCCACGTGTTGTTCTTTGAATGGGAATTTACCTAGCAGGCCGACTCGCTTTGATATTTGGGAAAAGCAAGAATTGAAGAATGAATCTTAATTCAAATTTCCTGTGCTAAACTGTGAGGTATTTTCCGTTTGTTTTTTTTTTTTTTTTTTTTGTTTTTATATATATATCTATGTTTTTGTTCTCCCCCCCCCCTTTTTGGAGTTCATGCTTCATTTAGGAGGGAAAAAAAAAAAGTTTGAAATTTATATTTATTCTGTTATGCGAAGCTACTTTGGCCAAGTTATCAGCAGCCATTACAGCTCCATGCCACGTGTTGTTCTTTGAATGGGAATTTACCTAGCAGGCCGACTCGCTTTGATATTTGGGAAAAGCAAGAATTGAAGAATGAATCTTAATTCAAATTTCCTGTGTTAAACTGTGAGGTATTTTCCGTTTGTTTTTTTTTTTTTTTTTTTTTGTTTTTATATATATATCTATGTTTTTGTTCTCCCCCCCCCCCTTTTTGGAGTTCATGCTTCATTTAGGAGGGAAAAAAAAAAGTTTGAAATTTATATTTATTCTGTTATGCGAAGCTACTTTGGCCAAGTTATCAGCAGCCATTACAGCTCCATGCCACGTGTTGTTCTTTGAATGGGAATTTACCTAGCAGGCCGACTCGCTTTGATATTTGGGAAAAGCAAGAATTGAAGAATGAATCTTAATTCAAATTTCCTGTGTTAAACTGTGAGGTATTTTCCGTTTGTTTTTTTTTTTTTTTTTTTTTTTTTTGTTTTTATATATATATCTATGTTTTTGTTCTCCCCCCCCCCTTTTTGGAGTTCATGCTTCATTTAGGAGGGAAAAAAAAAAAGTTTGAAATTTATATTTATTCTGTTATGCGAAGCTACTTTGGCCAAGTTATCAGCAGCCATTACAGCTCCATGCCACGTGTTGTTCTTTGAATGGGAATTTACCTAGCAGGCCGACTCGCTTTGATATTTGGGAAAAGCAAGAATTGAAGAATGAATCTTAATTCAAATTTCCTGTGTTAAACTGTGAGGTATTTTCCGTTTGTTTTTTTTTTTTTTTTTTGTTTTTATATATATATCTATGTTTTTGTTCTCCCCCCCCCCTTTTTGGAGTTCATGCTTCATTTAGGAGGGAAAAAAAAAAGTTTGAAATTTATATTTATTCTGTTATGCGAAGCTACTTTGGCCAAGTTATCAGCAGCCATTACAGCTCCATGCCACGTGTTGTTCTTTGAATGGGAATTTACCTAGCAGGCCGACTCGCTTTGATATTTGGGAAAAGCAAGAATTGAAGAATGAATCTTAATTCAAATTTCCTGTGTTAAACTGTGAGGTATTTTCCGTTTGTTTTTTTTTTTTTTTTTTTGTTTTTATATATATATCTATGTTTTTGTTCTCCCCCCCCCTTTTTGGAGTTCATGCTTCATTTAGGAGGGAAAAAAAAAAGTTTGAAATTTATATTTATTCTGTTATGCGAAGCTACTTTGGCCAAGTTATCAGCAGCCATTACAGCTCCATGCCACGTGTTGTTCTTTGAATGGGAATTTACCTAGCAGGCCGACTCGCTTTGATATTTGGGAAAAGCAAGAATTGAAGAATGAATCTTAATTCAAATTTCCTGTGTTAAACTGTGAGGTATTTTCCGTTTGTTTTTTTTTTTTTTTTTTTTTGTTTTTATATATATATCTATGTTTTTGTTCTCCCCCCCCTTTTTGGAGTTCATTTGGACTTTAACTAAGTTAAAACTTAGTTAAACTCCACTTTTGTAAGTTTGTTTTTTTTTTTTTTTTCAAAGGATTGTTCGTGTTCGTTTGTTTTTTTTTTTTTTTGTTTTTTTGTTTTTTTTTAATAGGAGTAGATAGGTCACACTATCGCCCGGTCTATACTCCTCCCACGTCTATTGAACTGGAGTAGAGGCTCGTTCCTTGTTTCCTGTTTAGGATGTGGTTTCCGGTTTTCACTTCTCTCTCTTCAGACCTTGGTACTGGTGCTTCCGTGAGTTTACTGCGATCTGGCCGGTTGGTGGCAATGGCTCATCACTGTGAGGGTACCGGGTTGGCAGTTTCCTGGTTGCTGCTTCCGACTGGTAGTTAGGAGCCCTAACTCTTGCGTAGCGTCAAGAGCGGCTGCTCTGATCAACAGTTGTATAATATCGGGGTTCTTGTAGTGCCATGTCGCGCATGGATAGGTGTCCCTGCAAGCGCTTTCGGTGGGCAACCCCGAGGCCACACCTTGTTGCAGCCCTAGCCAGTCTCCCTCCCAGCTCAGATCGTGGGTAATGACCGCCTGTATCCTCTACCCTAGGTCCCTTTCTATAAACCAAAAACATGACAAGACAAAACAGAAATGACCCTAAACCAGCTAAATCCAAACCACCTAAGCCCATTAACCTCTCCTTCACTAATATCCGAGGCATTCGTACTAACTTTGCTAGTGTAGAAGCGTTCCTGCATGAAAAGTCCCCTGACATCCTCGCGCTCTGCGAAACTAACCTCAACTCAACTATTCCCTCCTCTGACCTCTTCATCCCTGGTTATCTTCCCCTTTTAAGGAAGGATTCTACTGTCCACATGCATGGGCTGGGTGTTTATGTCAGCGAACACCTCCCCATAACTAGGGTGACTTCACTCGAATCTACTGACCACCAATACATATGTCTCCGCTTGTCTCTCCTCAGTTCGGTTAGCTACCTATTCTTCCTTTACCGTTCTCCCTCCTCTCCTGACTGCTCCCTACTAGATAGCATTGCCGACGACATAGATAAGGCTATTACCTATCACCCATTTGCCCACATATTTGTATTTGGAGACCTCAATGCCCATCACTCTGAGTGGCTTGAAAACGCTGTTACTGATTCGGCGGGCACTCACGCCATGAACTTTGCTATTTCCCAATCCCTTACGCAAGTGGTGGACTTCCCCACTCGCTTCCCAAGCACACCCTCGGGTCATTCCTCACTGCTAGATATATGTTTCACCTCTGCGCCCGACGCCTGTCAAGTCTCGCAGCTTTGCCCTCTCGGCAACTCCGACCACGCTGTAGTCTCCCTCAGTATTTCTTTCCAATCTCACTCCCCCCAGGATCCCCCTACTCATAGAACCTCCTACCTCTACCAAAAAGCTGACTGGGAAGCCTTTCGCGATTTCCTCTGCGACGTCCCTTGGGGAAAAGTGTTTGACCTATCAGTTGATGACTGTGCCTCTGAGGTCTCGTCATGGGTGAAAGCTGGCATTGATGCCTTCATACCCACCAGGAAGTATTGCTTAAAACCTCATTCCCCTCCGTGGTTCTCTCCAGCCTGCTCAGCCGCCATTGCCCACAGGAACCATTACTTCCATCTATTCCAGAGACAGCCAACTGATCACAATAGGCGCCTGTTCACATCCGCTCGCAGTGAGTGCAAGAGAACTCTAAATGACGCCAAACAGTTGTTTGCGGAGAGAATGCGACAGCACTTAGCTGACCGCAAGTTCGGCTCCAAGGACTATTGGAGGATTTGTAAACGAGTGCTCAACAATAGGAAATCCTCAATACCTCCTTTAATCCATGGATTTGACGTTCTCACGTCATCTGCTGAGAAAGCTGAGTGCTTTGCCCGCAGATTCTCATCCAACTCCACACTCGACTCGTCCGGAGTGCACCCACCCGACTTCCCTATTAGAACTGAGGCCAAACTGCATGACGTGTATATTACCCCGACAATAGTATCCAGAGTAATTTCAAAACTCGACCCCCATAAGGCGTGTGGAGACGATGGAATCCCGGTGATAGTCCTTAAGAGGTGTGCCCCAGAACTTTCCCCTGTCCTCTCTAAACTGTTTAACTACTGCCTTTCTGCTTCCTGCTTTCCTGCATGCTGGAAATTCTCCTCAGTCGTTCCTGTCTTTAAGAATTGTGGTGAACCCTCGGACCCATCCAACTATCGCCCTATCAGTCTCCTACCAATATTCGGGAAAGTGTTCGAGGCTATAATAAATGCTGAAATAGTTCATCATCTCACCGCCCACAAGCTGTTCTCCGACAGGCAATATGGATTCCGATTTGACAGGTCCACAGCCGACCTGCTAACTACTGTAACGGAGTACATGCTACAGGCCCTTGATGAGTCTGACGAGGCTCGCGCGGTTGCTCTGGATATCTCCAAGGCTTTCGACAGGGTTTGGCACCCTGGCCTCCTATGCAAACTACGCGGTTATGGTATTACCGGTCGCCTGCTTGACCTAATCCAATCTTTCTTAAATAACCGCAAAATGAAGGTCGTTCTGAATGGGCGTGCCTCTTCGTCCTACAGCACGAATGCTGGTGTCCCACAAGGCTCTATCCTGGGCCCAACGCTCTTCCTTATTTTCATCAACGACCTCCCAGATGAGATCAGGTCCCAAGTAGGCATCTACGCAGATGACACTACAATATACTCCCGCTCCAGTAAGAAACCTGTCGTGGCGGACAGACATAATCTCGCTGCTGACCTTGAG
>JBBBDQ010001611.1:2595000-2642500 GCA_037127315.1 Ascarosepion bandense | reverse complement strand
ATTGCTTTTTAGTCCTTCGTGTCAACGTCCAAAGAGTCTCAGCTCCAGGACCATGGATTAGTTTTAAAGCTTTCATTACACCCGAGCAACGCCGGGCTATACTACTACTAGTATATATATATATATATATACAGGTATACAGGCAGATAAACAGACACACACACAAATATCTTGCCTTATATATATATATATATATATATATATATATATATTAAAAAAGGATTAATTCAAAGATGTTGAATGGCCATTTGGATATGAAGATCCCCACAGGGGACGACACATCACCTCAGCAACAGAAAAAACCTTTCAGAAACTGGAGAAAAATTAGTCTACTTTTCCTTTTTAAATAGATTGCAAAGAAATTAAAAAATAAATAAAATAAAATAAAAATAAAGGGAAAGAAAAAGAAAAAGAAAACGAAGGATATTTAGGTAATTGGTGGTATTACACTTGTAAATGTTATTTGATTTGTCCGATTTAATCCATAGGTCTTTGGAATTCTTTAAGGTATTAATGTTCGACTTTAATAAATCCTGGAATTCATTTGAAGTACCCCGGAACTTGATTTTGGGGATCAAATTAAAAAGGTCTTTTTCAAACGAGTTTAAAAATTTGCATACCGGTGGAGTTCTTAGAGTTTTTAAATCAAAGCACTCTGTAGAATCAGGAGAAGAATCCGTTGAACGCAGGTAAAAGTAGGCTTTCCATCGAAGCCTCCTCACAAAACTTTCAATTTTTCCGTAAGATGAAAGAGAAAGGAATCCAGATTAGGAAAAGGAATATTCTTCAAAGAATACTCCGGGGTAAATTTCTCCATAGGAAAGGTGGTGTTGTATTGGTAGAAAAAATCCGGGAATAAACCAAGAGAGCTCAACTACCAAAAGGTAGGAGCAAAATATTTTAATTCAGATACTTCAATCCAAGGGAAAAAAGCAGGAAGGTAAATTCCAAAAAACCCGATCCTAATTAATATTAAAAATTTATTTTAATATTAAAAATGATACAGGAAGAGAGCTCCATGTAATAAAATATTACAGAGCAAATATATATTAAAAAAAGGATTAATTCAAAGATGTTGAATGGCCATTTCGATATGAAGATCCCCACGGGGGACGACACATCACCTCAGCAACAGAAAAAAACTTTCAGAAACTGGAGAAAAATTAGTCTACTTTTCCTTTTTAAATAGATTGCAAAGAAATTAAAAAATAAATAATAAAATAAAATAAAATAAAAATAAAGGGAAAGAAAAAGAAAAAGAAAACGAAAAAGAAAAAGAAAAAGAAAAAGATAGAATAAAATCAAATAAATAAGAAAAGAAAAAAAAATTGACATCGTCTGGGTTCGCAAAAAAAAGGAAGAATGTAACTAAAAATTAACAGACAGCCGTGTTAAATCGACGTAAGTTTAAGCAACACGGAAAAAAGGTGGTAAGAGAGATAAAAGAAGGAAGGGGGGAGGAAAAAGAAAGAAACTAAAGAAAAAAAATTTTTTTAAATATTACAGACGCTGGACAAATTCAAAAACCTAATTTCCCCAAAACGTTGAAGTACTAGAAAAAGGCCTTTACTTAAAAAGGCATAATTATTAATAAAAGGGAATAAAAAGATATAGGATTTAAAAGAAAATTATTTTTAAAAAAATTAGGTCATTTGAAATTAAACTAAATAAAGACAACACTAGGTAAAAAAAAAAAAAAAAAATTAATTACAATTATTATATACATACCTATAGAAGTACACACATACATACATATATATATACACACACAATTCTATGAATAAGAATACATATATACATACACATACACACACATACATTCAATTTATTACACACTTATATACATATAAATGCGCATACACACATATATATGTGTGTACACACCTATATACAAAAAATTCATATACACATAATATACATGTGTACACATACATGCACACACACACACACACACACACACACACACACACACACACACACACACACACACATATATATATATATATATACATATTCCATATGCACTCACACACATACATATTAATGAATATTATGAAAAGGAGCATTTAAATAGCTAAAAAAATTTTTTCAAAATTACATATAACCCACATACATAAATACATATATACATATATATACATATGTATACAAATATGCACATCCACACACACACATACACATATACATAAAAAAAAAAAAATTAAAATTAAAAATTTTTTTAAAAATATTAAAAAAATTATAGAAAAATTTAGAATTTAAAAATTAAAAATTAGAAGTTAAATTTTAAAATCCGCCCTATGGCGGCACTTGTTTATAAATTCCCTCCTAAAGTTCAAAAGTAAGTCCTGATGAGGATACTTCAAAATCAGAATCTTCTCCAATAAACACAGACGACACCTATCACGAAAACTTTTAGGAGTACAAGCTGAGCCTATTAATTTCCAGCTGATTATAGGGTCCTGCCCTTCCTCCTTCATTTCCCAGAACCTACGTGATAGTGCCGTCTGGAATCTCTGTTTAGGGTTCGAAAACGAGTACCTGTGATTATAAAGCCTCTGTTTGAAAGAGCCCGCGGACATGCCAATATAGGTCCGGTAATTGTCCTTGTTATTAGATGGAGAAATGCGGGCTTCATAAATTACATGGGTGGATTTACATTTGCCTTGCACCGGGCAGGCATCCACCGAATAACAATTGCATTTGTCGACAATTCCGGATTTAGCTTCCGTATTATTTAGGTTCATTAAAATTTGTTTATTGTGGGAATTAATTATATTATCTATATTTGAGGTGCAAGAATAACTAATTTTTAGGGTGAATCTATTAAAAATTTTATTTAAGGGATTGTTATTATTATTAAAATGTTTATCGATTAATCTGAGAAAATACTTGCCAATATTTATATTAGTTAGCTTACAATAAGGAGGGTTAAACCAAATTATCTTCCTTTTTCTACATTTTCGGGTGTTTTAGTTTTTGATGATTCTGGGTTTATAGTAGGCTTATCATACTTTAACTTATTAACAAAACCGCTTTTCTGAAGGGCCTTATCGTAAATTTCTTTGCTTGCGTTGAAAATTTTTATATTGGAAGATAATTGGTTAACCCTATTATTTACTATCTTGGGTATTTGTCTTATAATATTCTTGGGGTGGTTGGATAAACTATTTATATAGGTGGGAGAACTATTTTCTTTGAGAAAGGGTTGGTAGGAACCATTTGCTCTGTAATATTTTATTACATGGAGCTCTCTTCCTGTATCATTTTTTAATATTAAAATAAATCTTTAATATTAATTAGGATCGGGTTTTTTGGAATTTACCTTCCTGCTTTTTTCCCTTGGATTGAAGTATCTGAATTAAAAAAAAAAAAATATATATATATATTAACGATTTTCTGTACTATTGTAAGAACTGCAACCTTGAAACTTCTGAATATCGTTTCTTATGTCTTGTCTATGAGGACCACTCCTTCTATAATAAGTTCATATTATATATATATATATATATATATATATATATATATATATATATATATATTGTGTGTGTGTTTGTGTGTGTGTGTGTGTCTAGTTAGCTTTTGTTCATAATTAAATTAGACCATTACACTGTTGCATTAAAAAATGTTGAATAAATTTAAATTGCAGTAGTTTTTTTATATTTTTCATTTGGAAATGAGTTATTTCCACCACCTCGGTTTCAACTTTTCGGTATATTCAAACGATTTAAATATTCAGCATCATCACTTGACAAAGAAACAAAATATCTACTTTGTCGCGATGTTTAGGATGCGGTTTCCGGTTTTCTCTTTTCCAACCTTCTCACTTTTTTTTTTTTCAATTGGAGTAGATAGACTAAACTATCGCCTGGTTCACACTCCACCCATGTCTATTGAACAGGTTAAGAGGCTCATCCCTTGTTTCCTGTTTAGGATGCGGTTTCCGGTTTTCTCTTTTCCAATCTTTTCACTCCTATGTAGCCCCATGCACATCAGTGGCGTTACCGCCTTGCTCGGTGTGATATGATTAAAAAAAAAAGAAAGGAAAATATATATATATATATATATATATATATATATATATATATATATATATAGCATAGGCTATTTGTTATTTAAGTTAGGTAAATTCCGATAGATACGAACTCAAAAGAACTCAATGTTAAATTTATATATTTAAATTTACAGAGTAATATCTTGAATTTTTTTTAGATATTCTACAATTTCATGGGTCATACATATTTCGCAGCCAAAAAACTAGCTGCTCGTCAGACTCAAATGATACAAAAGTTAATATTCATAATCCAGAAAAGAATCACATGCAGACACTTACGTGCCCATTGGGACATCGAAGTTATTGTTAATACTTTTAGTCAAAGTAGTATACTAGTAATGAATCTCTAGAGGTTAAAATTATATCCATTTCATTATTGGAAATATTAGTAAAGTTTTTAGCATAGTTTAAACTATTAACTAATAAATAATACAAAAATGGAATGGTAAAAATCTACGATATCAAATTGTAGAAAAGAAGCTTTATTCTTATTTGGAATATTTTAGAACCATGTAATGGTATCAGATGAGTCTTTCCATAAATTTGTATGGAGATTCTCCTGTATGGATAGTATTATATATTACATATATTTAAATGGGTAGACAGCAATCTTTTACCGCATATATAAAAATTTTGTACTACCTCAGTGTAAAGGGGGTGGAATGTATAGTTTAGAAACAGGATTTTAATAATTATGATATTCTAAGGTATATTATAAATAAAAAAACAAATTAAGTATTGTGTAGGTTATTCGTAAAATAATTTTAAAGTTATATCGGAGAATAAGCTATCAATGAAACATTGCAATTAATTAAATTTTAAATATTTTTTTTATTTTTAAGGGACTGGAATTTTTTAGGTCGGAATTTGAACTGAATAATTACAGTATACGTATATTGTAGTTAAGAAAATCAACTAGTATTTTGTGGACCATTTATTTTAGTAAATTAATTTTTAATTTTTAAGTTATATTGGAGCACAAGTTATGTTTATGAAACATTATGATGAAATTTTAACGAAAAACATTTTTGATGTTTACATAAAACAGTCAATTCATCTCTACGGTTTAATGTTTACTATTTTTAGGGAACCTTCAAATCTGGAACTTTTCACTCAGGCAAAAACGGCAGATATCGTAGAACGACTTACAGATTTTTGATTTTTTCAGAACTTTCGATTTGACTTTCAGGGTTTTATTTGTTATCCTTTAACTTCCAAAAATATGCAGAAAGGGATGTTTGGTTTCGGTACCTGTTGTTTTGAAGAAAGTTATGTGCATATACCTACGTTAACACTTAACTAATTTGCACTCCCTGAAGATGGCTCATGTAAGTCGAAAGCTTAGAACCAGCATAATAAAAAAATATCAAAATATTGGATAAATTTTTTCTTTATTTTCACCTGAAATTAAAACCAAAATACGATGTTTAGAACGGCTCAGGATTAAACATAATAGACATTCATTGTCTCTTATATTTAACAGTATATGTTTAGAAAACTATCTGCTGCCTCGATACACACACACACACACACACACACACACACACACACACACACACATATATATATATATATATATATATATATATATACAAACACACGCCCATAGCCCAGAGGTAGAATCGCCGACTGACGCCAATTCGGTCGGGTTTCAATCCTGGGTTAAAAAGCAATCGGAATCTAACTGATGAGCTGTGATACAGCGAAACAGATCTGTCTACGGATGACTATATATATATATATATAACGAAAATGGAGAAGAGGTTTCATATATATATATATGAATAGACATTCATTGTCTCTTATATATATATATATATATATATATATATATATATGTATGAAACCTCTTTTCCATTTTCGTTATGATTAACAATCAGGCAGTTAAGTACCATACGCGATACACTCTTGGGCGATCAAGTCCCAAAGGGATATAACCGACTGGGTAGAAGTTTATGCTGCTATAGGTTCCCATTATTGTCTGCGGTAAACTGATTGCCAACTAAATCTATTGAACCCAATTTGTCCCGCTATTTAACCCACAGCTGGAGGGAGAAGTAACGGATTATTACCAATCCCAAGTGTATTTGCACGAATGCAACGAATTCAACTGGAATTCGAACTCTGATCATTGATTTCTTTTTTCGAGCCAATATCCACTGCACCACCCACGCACACCCGTATATTCAACAGAAAAATAACTCGATTTTAAGAATAATGTTGGATCTGTACTGGCACAAAGGCAAAGATCAAACATGAAGAAGTTACACAGTTTGATAACTTTTTACATTTTACAATAAAAGTTAAGTACCTCAGTTAACGACTAATTAAAATCACCGTCTATCGAATATGACACATGAAGAATTAACAATTAGAGTGTTGATATTTTTAAATTTCATAATACCGTGTAAAAGTTCATTTTTATTTTTTGTTATATTTAACGCAAACTGAATACATTCGATAATAAACTTTGCAAAAGTTCGCCTGTCGGCTTTGATAATGTCTATTATTTCTTATTCATGCTTTTCATCAAAGCGTTTGTTGATGTTCCTGTTTTTGTTCTTGCTTTACTTGCATAGATACGGATTCCATTTTCCGAGACCGACAATTTTCTAAATTGTTCAAAGCGAAATTCCAATTATTTTATGCCTCGGATCAAAGTTGTCTCTTTGCCTTTTAAGATATGCGTCCGTGAACAAAGCATTGAACTGAAAGATCAAAAGGAGAATTTTTCTTTTCTATTTTAAATGGTGGGTCTCCGTAAGAAAACAAGTAATGAAGAATTTAGTTCTAAATCAGTTAAACTATATTTCCTTAAATATTTGATAATTATATTGATATATTTCCTCTGTTCAAACCAAAAGCTTTAATTATCTTTTTACGCCATTTTTACCAAAAGGTCTTTTAATCTAAATTTATGTGAATATAGAAATGAACGTCGTAGGATTGTTCCTTCGTTTGTCCACCTGTCAAATATATGTATATATGTGTCCACCTGTCAAATATATGTATATATGTGTGTAGCTTGTGTGTGTGAAGTTTTTGTGTGTACCGTTTATTTTATTGTGTGCGTGTGTGTTACCGTGCAGTAAAGTGTATGACTACTTTAAACTATTGAATATTTAAGATATGTAAGACAGGTACGCTGTGCAAACTGTCCTCGCAAGGTGCTTTTTTCCATCTTATTACATACGACTTTAAGTGGTTTACGAAATCTGCAGTTACGAGAAGAAAGCTCTACACACATTACACTTCCATTCCCGCGGGGCGTCTGCAGACATTGTGCATTTTATTGTTTTTTCTCCTTGCTTTAGATAGAAATCACTACTTCATCACGAATGAGAGTCTTCCAAGTTACAGGACTCTTGGTCAAAATTTTCCAAGTGTCAACTTCAGATTCCATGGCCTTAAGGTTGATTTTTACATCATCCTTAAATCACTTCATTAACGTGACATTTCCCCTCTTGTTAGCCCACACAGAATATCTGTTTGGAAAGCTACCGCAACGTTAGCAGCTCAGTCAGTCAATTAAATACACGCTTGGGTGATCATGTCTCGAAAGAGACATGACTGACTGGGCAGAAGATTATCCCGCAGTAGGTTGCCATTGCTTTCTGCGGTAGACTGGTTACCAGTCAAGTTTATAGAACCCAATCTGTCCTGTTATTTAACACATAACTGGAGGGAAGAGATGGATTAATATCTTTCCCGAGGGTATTTGTGCGTAAGTGAATGCAACGAATTCAATTGGATTTCGAACTCGGATTTCCGATTTCTCGTTCCGAGTCGATATTCACTGCACCACAACGCACATCCTATTACCAGCTCAGCGCATCTGATCAGAATTATTCCTTGAAAATTGCGTTGCATGTCTTTTTAAGAACATAAGTATGTGGTATGAAAGTGGATTATCTGAATTTTGATAATTCCTTACATGAAATCCTGATGATATCTTTCCAGTATGATGTTTGTAGGTTGTTCATGCTTCACAACTGTTAACAAGTGTCGAGTTTTGTGTTCCATGAAATACCAGTATTTGTCCCGCTATTTAACTCATAGCTGGAGGGAGAAGTGACGTATTATTACTGTTAGGGCGCCGCTCCTATTTGACTACAAATGGACTATTCCCATTGCTATATATAGCAATGGTGGATTCTCTACAAGGGAGTCGTACCGAGTCACTAGACTGACGACTCTACGACACTGTCAGCCCTCTGCCTTCGGGCGGGGGGCGCTCTCTGCTTCTGAGCAGAGAGCAATAACCCAGTCGTGGTTCCGCCGAAGGGTAGAATCACGACTGGGGAAAAATAGACAGATATTTTTTGGCCCGGCTATATGGCCGGGAATACCCACAATAAAATGACCATGTGTCACATCCAGCCTTGCGTGGGAAGGCTAGTAAATACAGTCGTACCGAGTCACTAGACTGACGACTCTACGACACTGTCAGCTCTCTGACTTCTGGTAGAGGGCGCTCTCTGCTTCCGAGCAGAGAGCAATAACCCAGTCGTGGTTCCGCCGAAGGGTAGAACCACGGCTGGGGAAAAATAGACAGACATATTTTTGGCCCGGCTATATGGCCGGGAATACCCACAATAAAATGACCATGTGTCACATCCAGCCTACGTGGGAAGGCTAGTAAATACGGTCGTAGAGAGTCACTAGACTGACGACTCTACGACACTGTCAGATCTCTGCCTTCGGGCGGTGGGCGCTCTCTGCTTCTGAGCAGAGAGCAGTAACCCAGTCGTGGTTCCGCCGAAGGGTAGAGACACGACTGGGCAAAAGTCGTAGAGGGTCACTTGAGAGGCTCTAATGAGATACTGAAGAGTCAGTGCGAGTCAGTGAAGAGTTGATTCTAAGCTTTCGGCTCACATGAGCCTTGTAACCTCTCTGAAGATGGATCATGTGAGACGAAAGTTTAGAATCAGCATAATAAAAAATATCCAAATGTTGGATAATTTTTGTCTTTATTTTCACCTGAAATTAAAACCAAAATACGATGTATAGAACGGCTCATGATTAAACATAATAGACATTCATTGTCTCTTATATTTAACAGTATATGTTTAGAATATATATATATATATATATATATATATATATATATATATATATGAGACCTCTTTTCCATTTTCGTTATGATTAACAATCAGTCAGTTAAGTACCATACGCGATACACTCTTGAACGATCTAGTCACGTTTCTTATGTTTTCCAAAGGCAGTACTAATGCTTGCTTTCTTATGATTAATTTCAGCATTAAGGGTGCCATTCCTCTTGAGAGTAATCTATCCTATCTAATCCTTCACGCCCTTTTCTTCCAACAGAAATAATGGGCTCCTCCAGCTTGTAGGGTGTCCAAAGTCCTGCTGATAGTGAGTTTAAATTCACATTCATCCGCATGTCTTTCTTCATGAGAGTCACGAAAACCTTATCATCTGCAGAAATAAATTATCTGAAAAGTGTCTGGATTAAATTCATCATTTGCTGAAGTGGCGATATTTGACGTCTATGTCTGAGGTTCAGAAATGAACGTAGTCGTGAAAAGTATAACCAAATAACACAGTAAAAGAAATGGACAACAGAAGTCATCTTGTTTTACACCAGTTTCCATCAGGGTTGTTTTAAAAAGGAAACTATTAAAATCTATTATCGCCATCATGTTGCAATGAAACCGCCTAAACATCTCATCAAACCCATGAGGATATCATGTAACCCAACGCTGAATCCACACTGGAATGTCGCCAGTTAAAATTCTCTTTCTCGGATGATTCAAAGGCAGGATATTGGATAGAAATTGTTCTAACGATCCAAGTAGACTGTAGTCATCACATTCGGAATTTGAGCCATTTTTCCTTTTAGATTGTTGTGGAGTAGTTTTCGCGCTGAAGGTTATAATCATGCTATGTTGGTTGCTAATCGACTTAACGCACCCAAAATGTTAGGAATTGGGTAATCTTCCATTGTAAACTGACGCCTTAGTATTGTGCTAACTGCCGACTAATATCAACTACCTAGTAGCTCTACTGAACTCCAATGGAACTCTAAAGAACTTTCTAGAACTTTTAAGAACTCCTATGGCGCCTTTTCGTCCTAATCTTGACTTTAAGCTGATGCCTAAAGAACAAGATCAGTTGGGAAGAGGTGAACTTCTCATCAAACGCGCCCTCTAAATCACGACTCTCATCAATCCTAGCAAGCATAAGAACACATAGTGTTCAGCCTTCGTCAAAGGCGGAATCACATTACTATAGACAGAACTGGCTTCGAGGGCAAAGAATTTTCCGCGAAGCATGCGAACCATGACGTCTTCAACAAACTGGCACAGCGGTACTACGACCCTGCACTGAAAGAAGACGTGATCCACAGTCTCCACCCCCCAGTACAGCGCACGCAGTTTGGAGTCTTCTCCAAACCCGCTTAACAAAGTCTTTTGCCAACCCAGAGGACCCTACGGATCACTAGCCAGGTGAGGGACGCCTCATCGTTAGTGAGACATTTTAACCCGGGCGTCCATGACTATATTGAGCGAGCCTCCCGCTTCCTAAGACCGAGCTCGCCAATCAAATCATCCTGAAAGGATCCCCTGACTAACACGTGATATAATGCTTACGTGACAACCCATAGGCATCGGAGAGGTCTTTCGTTGCCCGCAGGAGTCGTTTCAGAGCTATACGACATTCGCGATAGAAGGGGCACTAGCATCAGAATAAACGGTGCGCCTCTACCTCGGACAAGAACACACTTCTCATGGATGGGAAGTTCTTGCGAGCGTCTTCCTCCCAGAATTCACCCCCGACCTCCCCATCTGTCTGCTGACACATTCAATCCAGGAACGCAATGCAAAGCGTATGTTGACGAATCTCAACGCTAGGCATACCCAGACCGCCCAGGGGTGAAGGTAACAGATATTCCGACATACCTTGAAGGACTTGCCTTCCCACAAGAAGGAGGAAAACATCCTGACTAGTTCAACTAGTATGGTAGACGGAAGAGGCAGCACAGAGAGTCGATAAAAGAGAATCGGGTAGATATGCGAGGCACGTACTACCGTCCTCCCCTTTAAGGAACGATTCCTCCGGGACCCCAAACAAATTGCAACCTCGGTCTTTTCCTGCGCCGCCGACCAATTCATCTCCAACTAGAGATCAGGACCGAACCAGGCGCCAAGTATCTTGATCGGCTTGTCCGTCTAGAGGTTCGGGAAGAGAAATTCCTTTTTACGCAACCAACCGCAAGACACTGACTTATCGCGGTTGATCTTGGCTCCCGTCACCGTCTCATACACTCTGATCTTTTTATTGACTTCGCTAATCTCGGTCTTGCTCGACACCAGAACCGAAACATCGTCAGCATAGGCGGAGTACCTGGCCGAGGTGGTAGCACCAGGTAGTAAAATTCCCCGCAGGACCGGATTCGCCTTTAACTTACGAAGGAAGAGTTCCAAAGAAAGAACGTACAGCAAAGGCGATAACGGACAACCTTGACGAATGGGGCGAGACAATACAAAAGGTTTCGATCGAACCCCATTCACCTCCACCAGCGCACCGGGAGTCGCATACAGAAGACGGATCCAGGAGCGAAAGTACGGCCCGAAACCGACGGTTAAAAGGACAGCCTCCAGAAATCGATGGTCAATCCCATCGAATGCCTTGGACTGATCTAAATTGATCAGCGCAGCTTCACTGTCGACTTGTACTATGATCAAGCGTACCATATGAAAGTTGTCCTGGATAGTCCTGCCCTTCACAGCACAAGTCTGTTCGGAGCCAATCAGACTAGGCAGGACAGCCTGCAAACGGCCGGCTAAAACTTTGGATAAAATCTTTAACTCTGTATTTAACATCGTTAAAGGCCGGAAATTACCCAACCCATCCTCACTGTTCTTATCCTTGCGTAGTAACTTGATCACACCCCTGGTGAGGCGTTGAGGTATAGACCCCTGCATCATCCAGTTGTTAAAGATCAGCTCTAGCAGAGGGACGAGAACGGGTGACTGCCTCAAGTACAGTTCGTAGGGAAGACCATCTAAACTCGGAGATTTGTCCCGACCAACCCGCTTCAGCGCTTCCCAGATTTCCGAATCAGTAATGGGACCTCGCACCCAGTCGCTTCAGCCGCCTCAAGGCGGGGGAAGTCGGCCAAATAGGTGTCAAACTGGACAGAGCTCAGACCGGGCTTCCTGGTGAAAAGCTCCTGGAAGTAATCACAAAATGCTTTACATATGTCCGCGTTTGTTGTCACGGTCCGATTATCCGGCAATTTGACGCACGCAATATGTCGCTGTGAAGCTTTCCTGACTTCCTCCGCACGCAAATCAGCGGCCATATTCGTTGCCTCGCAAGACATTCTTTTTAACCTAGCCCTAAATACCAGAGCTTGATCCTTCCTGATTAGCAGGGAGGCCAGCTCGGCCCTAGCTAAGGCTACGTCCCCACTATCACGGGATTTAATGGCCCGATCGACTTTTTCCTCTGTTGCATTTTCCGCTGCTAAACTAGCATGATTGAGCCGACAACTATAGTCAGCAGAAAACGAAGTAATTTTTGCCTTAGGATTATCCCACCACCTATTCCCAATGACAGCCCCCGTCAGTTCCCGCTGTATTGTTAGTAGTAGCTGTTTCTGGAAATCTCGGTCATTAAATAATGATGCGTTCAATTTCCAGTATACAGCCATTCCAGCCCTAGGTTTATCTAAGTTTACCCGAACCCGGACGAGCCTATGATCCGAATAAACTATTGAATGAAAACTTGGACACTCTAAGAGCCCTACGTCGACTCTCTTAACTAAAACTAGTTTGAGGTAAGTAGAACGGACCACCGTAACCGAGCCGCCCCTATTCGTCCAAGTCCATACTACTTCTTGAGGATGTTCGTTACGATACTTATCGACAAGATCAAACTTGTCGACAAAGTCCCGAAACGGCTTCACGTCCGGATTGTTCCTGCCCGAATTGCAGCCTATACGATCTAAATCGGGGTCACGGACGGCGTTCCAATCCCCCCCCCCCCACGCTAAAACTATCTAACGTGATGTCGTCAAAAACGGCTCGATCTGCCGAAACAAAGCAGGTCGCTCTGAATGGACATTGGGCGCATAAAAACCAATGAGCCAAAGAGCCTTTATGGTAACATCCAGCACACAAAGCCTGCCCGCCGGATCTGGGAAAACAAGAGCACACGTTGCATCCAAAGACTTGCTTACTAGCCAGGAAACACCTCTCGAACGTCCATTAAAACATGCTGAATAAAGAGTAAACACCCTAGACAGAATGCTCTCATGATCGTGAGTTGAAAACCGGGTCTCCTGCACAAAACATATTTTCACCCTGAGACCCTCCGATCTCATGCCCCGGGCATTCATACTAGACAACTAAAGACCCATTATCAAACCTATTAGGGTTGCACCTGGCCGGGGAGAGGACACCCACGACATGTCCCATTGAGCTTAGACACATTTCACTTTTAATAGTGCCATCATATGACAGGCCGCTAATGTCCAGGGGAAACGTTAATTTTACAATTCTGTAAAAGGAGGGGTGAACATAAATAGGGGTTCTCCCAGAACAAAACTGTTGCAAATTCTTTTGGTCTTCATTATTGAAGTATACAATTAGAGGGCTCATCGGGATGGAGTCGTTCGCCTCACCAAGCATATTCCATATCTGGCTTGACCCCGTACCTGATTTCACGACAGTTAGTAGTCTTTTCGCATTCGGGAAATTGAGTGGATTTTCTACAACTTTTTTGAAAATTTTTGTGAATTTTCACAATGTCTTTAGTTTCTTGGATTGGCTAATCGCCTTTTGCCCAGTGTCTTCTGAGACACGGCAAACATCCTGCCCTACGTTAAAAGAGGGTTTTCTCTTCTTTTTTTTTCCTTGCCGCTCGTTGTGTCTGGGTTTCTTTGCCTTTTGGAAGAGTCTTTCATTGGGGATTGAATAGGAGTAGGTGTTGGAGTGGGGGTAGTGGTTGGGGTAGCGGAAACATTCAGAGAAGTAGGGGTCGAAGTAACTGGTTTCGGACCGTGAGTAAGGGACTGGAAAAGAGACTGGTGATGTTTTTTAAAAACGGTCATTTTGGAAGGGGTGTGGGTCAGAAATTTTGTCATGTGTTGAGAGGCCATAAGTCCTTTTCGGGAAGGGGAAGTTGGGGCAGAAACTGATTTGTTTTCTGATGCTTTTTAGGGTTTTCAATCTTATTACTTGCATCTAAGTCTTTTTTAAGTTTCCTCAGTTGCTTGATCTTTTCCCAACTGCTTTTGTATTTCTGATAATGGAGTGTCTGGGTGAACCGTCCGGACGTCGCTGTAGAGTTGACTGAGAGAGTGGTTCTGTTGGTGTCATCCCTAGGGGATTCGGGGGACTGAGGCCCCGCTGGTCGGCTCTTCTCTTTGCCTCTAGTAACGACACGTCATTCTCCCTCATCTTTGTACTTAACCACACCAGTGGCAGGCTTCAGAATTTGAGAGGACTGGGGCCGAAACCCATCCGAAGTTTTTAAGTCCCATGAACGTGGCGCTGCAAAGCCCATTACAGGCCTTACGGAACTACGGTTTTTAGGTCATATTTTTAAAAATAGCATGCCAAATGTTCTCCGGTAATCTGAG
This sequence comes from Ascarosepion bandense, assembly GCA_037127315.1. Taxonomy (NCBI): domain Eukaryota; kingdom Metazoa; phylum Mollusca; class Cephalopoda; order Sepiida; family Sepiidae; genus Ascarosepion; species Ascarosepion bandense. The sequence goes on along the minus strand of JBBBDQ010001611.1, from coordinate 2,627,837 downwards.
GAGGGATCTCGTATACTGTTACAATGGTTCTTCTTCGGCCCTCATATTCTGTTTTTATTATGAGATCTTTTGTCGCAAGTTTCTTTCCAGCCATTTCGATAACAGTACGTCCCACATGAAAAAACCCGGTCCTTTTATAACCCTTTGGGGCTTGACCCCTAGGGACGCCAGTAATCGAATCACTGTGTCTTTCGTGAAGCGACAAATTTTGCGCGCACGCTTGTCCACCATGAAGACCGACACCGTTCGCTTTTTAAACTTTCGTAATTCCTGGGGTTTTTCCAAAAGTCCGTCATCTTTCAAAAGATGGTCGAAAGTTTTAGACCTCTCCAGAAACTCCGCAGTATTTATTATACAACTAGGCGGGGACTTCTAGCAAGAGGGCGAATCCCCGGCGGTTTTGCTCTTGTTCGTAACAGCTTTTTTAGTTTTAGGTAATTCTACATTATTTTCATTTTTATTATTTTCTGCAGGCAAAGAAGGGAAATTGTAGACATCTTCCTTTTGTGACCACTCCTTGTCTGCGGGATCATTTTTAAGATAAGAGTTAAACAGGTTCTTCTTCACAGACCGACGGTTGTCGGCCATACTAAAACTTCCTTCAGCACCAGTTAATCTGGGCCAGATTAAATGAAAAGGCTGGGAAGAGGAAAAGGAAAAAGAAAATGGAGAAAATAAGTTACTCAAGGACTAAAAAGTAAAATTCACAAAAACTTAAAATAAACACACAGATAAAATAAAGTTCGCCCAAAGACAAAAATAAATATCTCAAAAACAACAATGAAACTACGCACACAAACGAAAAAAAATGAGTTCACCCGAAGACCAAATAAAGCTCACCTGAGAAGAGGGCAGAAAAAATTAATATAAATAAGGAAAAGAAAAACAAAAACAAAAAGAAAAAGCCTAGAAACGCTTAACAATAAAATAAAAAAGACAGCGGAAGACCGAACAAGAAAAAATAAAACAGGCAAGAAAAAGATTTTAAAAAATGTTATCAAAAGATAAGTTCGCTTCTCACTTTTTCTTTTTGGTTAAAATTAAACGGCTAAATAAAACAGAAAAAAGAAACAAACAAAAAAACAATGGAAAACGGTAAGAATAAAAAATGAACAATATGACGACTGAAGCCGGCCAAATAAAAACTGCAAAGAAAGAAAAAAAGGACTAAAAAGAAAAGCAAAAATTAAACTAATATAAAATAAAATAAAATAAAATAAATCAACGTATTTGCAAAAGAAAGAAGTCTTTTCTAACAAAAAAAAAAAACGAGTCCAACGAAGATTCCGACGTGTAACAAGATCAGGTCAAGAAAAAGGTCGCAAAATTGTCAAAAATTCTCCAGAACTTTAATATTTATTTTTGATAAATACAAAAATTGCGGCACACGGTCAAAAGAGGGATGGGGAATGACTGGTCTTTATCTGTCTTACATTAAATTAGCTAACCTCAGTCACTGACCCAAGCAGACAATACAATATTCCTTGCACCAAAACATCACATTCTTACGTGCTATTCTTGCTACAAATACCATAATACCTCAATACATTCTGTGAAAATCTAACTAAACCCATATGTACAATTTGTCTGGGGGGGGGGGATAACTTTTAAAATTAATAACCGTAATGATCTTTATACAATGAATGAAAATATATACAAAAACTGAACAAAATTGATGTTAGTAATAAAAAACCCTACAATCTCTAATCGTGACAGAAAACATTTGTTAGCTGGGCGAAATTCTAGAGGGGCTCGCAGATGTCAAACAGTTATACACACAAGCACGCACACACACAAACACAACAACAAATACGAAAATAATCTCACGCGAAACAAAAAATACCCGGTATCCATCAGGGAACTAACATATCTAGTCACCTAAAGGGGATGAGTTGGGGAATTAAACCAAGAAAAGTGAGGACAAAAAAAAGAAAAATAGAAAGTGGGGCCAATGACCATGCATACCCTAGCTAAGTTTAACCATCGTTAAAAATAAAAGGAAAAATCTAAACTATCCAACTTTCGGGTGGAGTTGAAAATGTTTAGTCCAGGATCCCCAATATTCTGATGCCTAACCGTCATCAAAATGCCACTCTAAGTCAGCTACTTTTACTCGACAGATTCATGCAAGATTTACCCACCTTTTGCCAAATTCTGATGGAGAGAGTCGTCGCCTTTCTGTCTTGATTTTGACTTTAAACTGATGCTTAAAAACAAAATCAGTTGGGAAGAGGAAAACTTCTCGTCCTCATGGAATTCCTTCTGTCGCGTCGTCCAGTTCACGACTCCCATAACACCTAGTGAGCATGCGAACACATAATGCTATTCAAGCCATTTACACGACGGTACTACGACACTGCAATGAAAGAAGGCGCGAGACAAAGTCGGCCACCGACTCACCGCAGCGGACGCAGTTTGGCGAAACAACCAAACCTGCTGCTTTAAGCTTCTTGCTGACTCAGACAGTCTTTCGCATCACCAGCCAGGTGAGGGATGTCTCGTTATTAGTGAGGCATTTCAACTCGGGCGCCCAAGGCCATATAGAGCGAGCCTCCTGCCTCGTCAAACCGAGCTCGTCAATCAGATCATCTCAAACGGCCCCCTCACTAGCACCCGATATAATGCCCGAAGGGACAACGCCTAAACACCAGAGAATTCACATTTCTTAGGAATGGGAAGCTTTTGCGGGCATCTTCCTTCTAGAATTCACCATTCTCATCCACTTGCAAACACATTCGGTCTAGGAAGGTAATGCGAAGCGTATGTTGACGAATCTCAACGTTAGGCATTCCCGGACCGCCCTCAGAAGGATGGAGGTTACAGATCTCGCGACATACCTAAGGAGCCTTGCCTTCTTTCCAGAGGAAGGAGAACAAGACCCTGACTAATGTCATTAATATGGCATACGGGAGTGGAAGTACAGAGAGTTGGTTAAGGAGAATCGGGTAGATGTGTGAAACACATACTTCCACTATCTCCTTTAAGAAAAGATTCCTCAGAGACCACAGACGAACTGCAGCCTCGGCTTTTTCTTGTACCTCCGACCAATTCATTTCCAACTGGAGATCAGAACCGAACCAGACGCCGAGAATCTTGACCGGCCCGTCCGTCCAGTGGAAAGGCCCGGGACGAGAAACTCCCTTCCACGCACCCAATCGTAAGCCAACAGACTTATCGCGGTTGATCTTGGCCCCTGTTACCATCTCATACCCTCTGATTTCCTTGCTGAACTTCCCAAGAGCTTCTCGAGTTAACTTCCTGTTAACTCTTACTAATGTAGAAGGGAGAGCCCATGATCTGAGGAATAGATGTGTTTCACCATAACATAGATAAACAACATAATCACACCTACCCAATCTTTAAGAAAAGATTCACCATACCTGAAAAATAAAATGAGCATAGAAGTAGCTGAAACAATATTGTTCCCATCAAAGAAAAACAGCTTAATTCAATTCACATTAAAAACACATGGACTATTATCTCTATAACATAAATCCCATCTAAACATGGATCTCATCTTAAGAATCGTAACCCATTTTAACAGGAATATTATCATAACAGGAATCTCGTCTTAACTATATTAACAGAAATCTTACTGCATGATAATAGGACTCCCGTCTTAGCAATCCCATCTTAGTAGGAATACAAATCTTAACAGGAATCTTATATTAACAGAAATCCCATCATAACATAAATCTAATGTAAAGCATCTCATCTTAACAGGAATCACATCATAAGAATCGTATTATAACAGGAATCCTACGTTAGGAATCATATGTTACTAGGAATCCCATCTTAACAGGAATCTTATAATAACATGCATCTCATCATAGCAAGAAACCTATCTTCTGTATCCCATCTTATCAGGAATTCTATCATAACAGGAATCACATCATAACAACGATCCCATGTATCGAACGCCATTATAACAAGAAGCTCATCATAAGACAAATCTCATCTAAAAGTTTACAATTTCTTTGTGTTAACCTCAGTAGATTTTATCGTATCGAAAGTGGGAGCCTTTATCGTTTTTGTTCTGCTCTCTGGTTGTAACATTCTATTAATAATTGTTTTATCAATTAAAGTTGGATTATCAAACAAATCTGAAAAGTCAGTATGCCATTTGACTTCAATGGCACCAGTTTTGAAGATCGTGGTTCAAAGATCTCTATTTTTTCAGTATTATGCCTTTAAGTCTTTGCAGGCAGGCCAGTACTCGTCATTTATTTTTCGAGTTTCTTGTTATAATCTTAGTTTAGCTTCTTTGAAGTCTTTATTTGTAGTAAACCCCGCATACTCCAACAATGAGAAGCATTCTCGGGCAGTCTTTTATCTCTTCTAAGGAAACAAGGAGAAAGAATACACTGATGTGACTCCAGAGGCTCCCTAGCAACCAGAGTCAATCAGGCAATGATGACTATTAATGTTATGGATGCAAACGGCAATGCTCTGGAACTGTTTCAGATAAACTAATGGGTGCTTCTAGTGGTGCAAGTGCGACTCATACACGTAGGAATTGAGTCTCAAAGACTGTCACTCACTTAGACAAAAGTACCGTATTTAGATTGCAATACCATTAACTGATTATTTACAATGAGCTTGCTAGATTACGAGGTGGCAATATTTTGCACACACACACACACACACACACACACACACACACACACACACACACACACATATATATATTAACAGAATGTAGTTATTATATATATATATATATATATATATTTGCCGACTTCCATAAATACAATTTATTTTTCTTTATTATTTGACCGAACAAGGGATTACTTTTTGAGACACCATTCTATAATTCTATATAGATAGATTGTTTATAAGGTTATCGAGCGCTTTCACCTGAACAACCCTATGCAGGATATGCGTTGTGGTATAGTGGATATCGGTTTGGAAATCGGAGAGCCGTATTCGAATTCCAATTGAATTTGTTGCATTCACTTACGCGCAAATACCGTTGTATTAATCCCTTCTTCCCTTCATTAATGATTAAATGATAGGACAGTAATAGCAACCTACTTCGGGGAACTCTACTGGCCGGTCAGTCATGTCGCTTTCGAGACATGATCGCCCATGCGTGTTTTACGTATGGCACTGAACCGACTGATGTAGGTTGCAGAGATACGGGCATATCTTTTAAATTTCTGAGCATTTGGACAAATTTCTTTTACATTATCCCCCCCCCCCAAAAAAAAAGTAGTACCTTGTTTTCGTGTAAGAAAAATATAACAGAAGTACATTGTCAGTTATTTTAATGCGATCTTTATCGGATCATTGTTCAATTTTCATTGTTAAAATAAAATGAGGTTAACATGTCACTGGTACGAGGGTCATTCAATAAATAAGGTAAGTTCTTCGGTATAAGGACTTCTAATACAGATAGAAGCTTATACCGAAAAATTCACCTTATTTATTGAATGACCCTCGTAGAAGTCCTTATACCTAAAAAAATTTACCTTATTTATTGAATGACACTCGTAATGGTCCTTACACCTAAAACATTCACCTTATTTATTGCATGACCTCGTAGAAGTACTTATACCGAAAAATTCAGCTTATTTGTTGAATGACACTCGTAGAAGTCTTTATACCTAAAAAATTCACGTTATTTGTTGAATGACACTCATAGAAGTCCTTATAGAGAAAAATTTACCTTATTTGTTGAATGACCCTCGTAGAGGTACATATTCCAAAAAATTCACCTTATTTATTGCATGACTCTCGTAGAAGTCCTTATACCGAAATAATTCACATTATTTGTTGAATGACCCTTGTAGAAGTCCTTATGCCGACAAAATTCACGTTATTTATTGAATGACCCTCGTAGAAGTCTTTATATCGAAAAATTCATCTTATTAGTTGAATGACCCTGGTAATTGTTTTGTGCCAATTTCTGTTGTGTTCGAGATTGAATCCTTGCATTGTTTTGTTGCGGATCTGAGTTTGTTGTATGCGGACGTTTTGACTCCAGATGAATGCCGTGAAGGTGGAAGATACAATGTTGTACTTCCGCCATATCATGCTCTATGAACCCCCGAAACTAGTAAGCGTTGGAACTGCGGCAAAAATAAGTATTCAGAAGTTTTATTTGGATAGCGGCGGCCGGTCAAAAAGATTTCGTTCGAGGGATTCTAACCTATATAGCCATACCTTAGGCGATTTTCCGACATCATTGAAGAGCCTCTGCTTGTCATCGTCGGAAATAAACGGAATATTTCGATGGAAGAGATTATTAAGTGTTTGAAAATCGATATCAGAATTACCTTTCTCCATTTGAAGAAAATTCGATTCACGAAAACCGGCCGACATTTTCCACCACAAGAAGCCAAGACCCCATGTTGCAAAACAGACTGTACAGATGCGTAAAGAGCTGAAACGGAAAATCTTCCAGCACTTACCATATTCTTTTGAATTTTCTCCTTCGGATTTTCATTTGTTCTAGTCTATACAGTACAATTTAAATGAGAAAATGATCCAATATATTAGGGAATGATTGCTGCTCAAAACTAGAACTATATATATATATATATATATATATATATATATATTTTGTTTTTGAACTGCACATTAAAGTAGGGTCAGCTGGCCACCGTCTGTGAGAAAAGGGGCACCACGACGCAATTCAATCCGCCAAAAATTTGGAAACAGCATGGTGTTCTACTTGACATTTGCCCCGGAAACTCTAATACAAACATTTAAGAGTGTTTGGGAGTTTCCAGGGTAGACGATTAAGAAAGACTTTGGTGAGTCTAATGGTGATTAGGAATGTGTTTGTAGTGATCACTAGTAATGGTGACATTAAGTCTCCAACTTCCCACAGGGCTTCAGACTCAATATGGAGGCCTACATCAAGTGCCTTGAGAAGGTACTGCTACTCTGGGTCAAGATGGTGGTTGCTGAAAAACTGTATGTGTAGGACTCTTCACCCTGACACACAACCAGAAGAACCCACTCGTGGTAGTCAGACCAAAAAAATTTCATCAACTTAAAGAAAGAAACCGCCTAAAAAAATAGAGAAAACCGTGGTTGAAGTCAATAGCGATTTTATTAAACAAACTTACTTTTTTGTATTTCAAAACTATTTTTGTAAATTTCGTAAATATAGATGTTAAAACGAGATGTCAAAAACGAGATGTTAAAACGAGATGTCAAAAACGAGATGTTAAAACGAGATGTCAGTGTTATTTTCACCTTTGCGTAATTTAAACAATTTATCCATCTCACGCCGAATTATATGTACCTTAATTGTTGCACACACACACATACACACACACACACACATACCAACACATACACATACATACACACACAGACACACACACACACACACACAAATATATATATAAATAAATTAAATATATATATATATATATATACACATATAGACACATCCTTCCATATATACATACAAATGTATTATGGCTATATACACTCTCGTATTCACACACCCACATACCAACCTATGAAGACCAAACAAATATGCGTATAGTTAATACTAACACATACATACACAAGTATGTAATGAATTATTTTGAACAATATTATACAAAATTATAAAAACAAACTTCACATATACACAGAAAAAGAAGCCACATTCAATTATATACATCAAATAACTGTACACATATGCAGGCTGTTTCAAACTCAATTTCCTCAATACGCAAAATTTATCAAAAGATATTTCACATAAAAAAAGAAAAGAAAATGTACATTTATGATAGAATGGGGTAAACACCTACCCACATGCACACAAACTAGTATATATATATATATATATATATATATATATATATATATATATATATATATATATATATATATATATATATATATATATATATATATATATATATATATATATATATATATATATATATATATATATATATATATATATATATATATATATATATATATATATATATATATATATATATATATATATATATATATATATATATATATTTTAATTCAGATACTTCAATCCAAGGGAAAAAATTTCAGTTTCTGAAAGGTTTTTTTCTGTTGCTGAGGTGATGTGTCGCTCCCCGTGGGGATCGTCATATCGAAATGGCCATTCAACATCTTTGAATTAATCCTTTTTTAATATATATATATATATATATATATATATATATATATATATATATATATATATCTTATGTCTATATACTCTTTCGTATTCACACACCTACATACCGACCAATGAAGCCTAATATGCCGGCTTATACACAAAAGTAATAATAACAGATTGATACATAAGGGCACGCATATACACACACAAATGAAACTTACATTCAATTACCTATATAATACAAAGTAGTAGTACACATACACAGGCATATATATCAAATACGTAAGAGAACAATTTCTTCCTTACGCAAAATTTATGAAAGGATTTTCTTCTTCTATGTGACCTATCCTTTCAGGACGTAGGCGATCATGGCCTTTTATATCTTTTCATCCCTGGTGGCTCTTAGCACGCTTTCTCCTGTTACTTCAAGCAATCCTCGTTTCGTCATCCACCTAATTAGATCTTTCAAATATGTTATCCGCTGCTTTCCTCTGTCTCTTTTTCACGCTATCTGACCTGTTAGTATCAGGTTCTCCAAGCCCTCCTTCTTCATTGCATGTCCCAGAAACTTTAACTGTCTCTTCCTGATGCTCAATATTAATTTCCTTTTCGTTTCTATCATTTCTAAGACCTCATCATTGCTCACATGCTCGATCCATGATATGCGCAGCATCCTTCTGTAGAACCACATTTCAGCTGCTTCAAGTTTTTTCTTCATCTTTGAAGATATTGTCCAGCATTCACTGCCATATTGAAGAACTGAGAACATATAACAATCCAGTACTCTCTTCTTTGTTTCTAGAGACATTGTCCTTTTTCTTAATACTTTACTCAACTTCTGGAATACTTCCTTCGCCATGCCAATTCGCCTTCGGATCTCTGTGTCGCATTTTCCGTCTTCTGTTAGAACACTTCATAGGTATTTAAATTTCTGTAACTGCTTGATTCTAGTATCCCCCACCTGTATTTGACATTTTGGGCTGCACTTTTTGCTGATGACCATGTATTCGGTTTTCTTGCAGTTTATTTGTAGTCCTTTCTTGTCACTCTCTTCATTTACCTTCTGTAAGAAGTCTTGTAGATTACGTGTCTGCTATCAGCACTGTATCATCTGCGTACCTAAGGGGTTGTTCAAATTGTGGCCCCGATAACGAGTCCTGGCATAACTTCTAGGGTCCAAAGAATAGTCTCGCTGTATAAGATGAATAGATCTGATGACAAGATATATTCTTGTTTACGCCCCCTTCTAACTTTGCTGAATTCGTTACCTGTCCGTATGCAGGCGGTTTGCTGCCAGTAGAGATTCTTGATTACTCTGATGTCTTTCCCAAATATGTCGAGGCTGCCGAGCATCTCCATCAGTTCTTTGCGGCGTATCTTGTCGAATGCCTTTGCATAATCGATAAAACATAGAAATACATCCTTCTTCATTTGTAGTGTCCTTTCGGAGTGCATCCTTATTATACATATGGCGTTCCTTGTTCCAGTGTCTTTGACGAACCCGCACTGTTCTCGGCCTATTTCTGACCTAATTCTGCTTCTCGCTCTATTCATCAGTATTCGGACGATCAGTTTTGTTATATGGCTCATTAAACTGATGGTTCTGTGGGGTTCGCACTTGTTTGCACCTGACTTCTTAGGCAGTGCTATGAAGATAGACTTGCTGAGGTCATCTTGTATTATAAATTGTGGTTGAAATAGCCAGTGTAGTTAACATACATGCTTTTATATGTGTACAGTTTGTGTGTCTTATATATGTAATTGAAAGTAAGTCATTGTTGTGTCTATTTGTGAAGTTTGTTTACTTGTGTATATATTTGTTAGTATTAATTATACGCGCATAAATCTAGTTTTCAAAAATATGTATTTGGCTGTGTGAATACGAGAGTATACATATATATATATATATATATATATGTGTGTGTGTGTGTGTGTGTGTGTGTGTGTGTGTGTGTGTGTGTGTGTGTGTGTTTGTATGTATATATTAACATGCATATATGTATGTTATGTGTATATTTTTATATATGTATATATGTGTATACGTACTCGTCTGCATGTAGGTAGATGTGTATGGGTTTATGGTCACTCATTTTGCCCAAAGAACACTTTCTCCCCTACCTTGGCGACCCTTCCAAGATAAGTTTAAAGATTTCCATTCTGTATCATATTCTTGAATCCTTTTTCTGGATGATTGTTTTGATGTTCCAAGGAAATTTGTATAAAATAAAACCGTTGCCCAAAGAGATGAGCTTAATAGTTTGTTGAAATGAATTATAATTTATAACCACTTTAGATGATGTGTTGCGTTTTCTTTTACATATACCATTTTGCTCTGGATAATATCCATTGAGGTTCCTGTACAGACCTGTAGCTTAGAATTAGCCTCATCGCTTACGGAATTGGTGTCACTATCTATCTATCTATCTATCTATCTATCTATCTATCTATCTCAGTTTGACCATATCTATCTATCTATCTATCTATCTATCTATCTATCTATCTATCTATCTATCTATCTATTTCAGTTTGAACATATCTCTCTCTCTCTTTCTATCTCTCTCTCTCTCTCTCTATATATATATATATATATATATATATAAAGCTGACTATGCTTCCTATCACTTTTTTGGTAGTTTATGTCCGTATTCGGCTGTTTTCAGTTCTAACTCACACTTGTTACGATGCACAAAAACAAAAATTCATTATTATACGCATAGTGTTTTAAGTGCTCACCTGACAAGTTGAAAGAAAGAAACAACAGAGAAATCACAGTAGAAAGAATGAAACAAAGACAGAAAAAAGAATGAAGACAATATTTTATCTGCCTTTTATTTTGCAATGATTCTGCTTTTCAAAATTTTATTTCCCTGCAAATTTCAGAAATATTTACATTCGTAAAATGGTTGATGATTTGACAAACACCAGGACAAGTGAAACGACAAAATGCGAGAATCTAAGCAAGAAGGACAGAGAATGGCAAACAGAAATAGAAATACACGAGACTTATTTCTATTGATAACATTAAAAATGCTTTTTAACAAACGCATTGACTTTATAAATCAAATGTATAATCTAATGATTTCAGACATGCCATACCGACATGCAAGTCACCCAGAAAGTCTCATGCACACACGCACATAGACTAAGAGGGGGTGTGGCGCTCTATAGGTCCGGGGAAGGTAATTATTCGTATTTTATAAACATTCATTTGTATTACATACCCCCCCCCCCTAAATTTAGGGTAGAAAAGTCTGGAAAAATATTTCCCGTATATAAAAGCGCAATTTATATTTTTTAATATTTGTAGCAGATAAAAATTTAACATTTGTATTGAATTCGCATCGATAAGAAAAATTTAATATTTAACGCACGCGCGCGCACACACATACACACACACACACACATACACACACACACACATTATATATATGAATAAATATAATTTTAAGGTGTGCTATATTTATCGTATAAAGTGCTCAATACAAGAGATAGAGCGTATGTAAATATAAGAGAGTGAAGATGGCAGTCAACACTCAGGGGCGACAGACTGTTTCATGCTAAGCGCAATCATCAGGCCTGATGTTGACTGTGAAAATTATTTAAATCATTTTCAAAACCAACATCCAACATTGCCTGGTTACATGATTCTACATCGAAACAGAACTTTCCGTGACGCAATGCACATTTAATTCATAAGTATAAGATTATATATATGTATATATACATATATATATATGTGTGTGTGTGTGTGTGTGTGTGTGTGTGTGTGTGTGTGTGTGTGTGTGCGTAAATTTGTGTGTTTGTGTGTTTTTGCGTGTATGCGTGGGTGTGTGTGTACATAGATGAGAACTTTAAAGTAAATAGTTTTAAAATCCTTTTAATATTCATAAAAATAACATTTTGTGTTATTTACTGATTTAATCTTGGATTCGTTCATAATATACAAAAACCCATTAAAAAACGGAAAACAGGTTGTTAAATGGTAAATAAATAAAAATGTTATAATGATATATATATATATATATATATAGTGTTTTCCTCATTAATGCTATCCATTGTAGTGTCATTCATATCCGACGTGAGCAAAAAGTAACAATAGAAAGGTTACAAGTAAATAATGTGTGTGCATATGTGTCTGCTTGAGTGCACAAGAGTGTAAGTGTATGTGAAGGTGTAGTCTGGTGGTTTGGTGGGTGTGTGTATAAGTGTGTGTATAAGTGGTCACCGAAAAGGTAATATCAAAGAAAAATGGAAGTTGAGTTCAAGAACTTTACATTTATCAATACGATTCTGACGATACCCCCCCACACACACATAGAGAGTGAAGCCGTTTTGTTTTTAAGAATAAGTCACTACTTACATTTGCTATCGCGTCGATTGGTCTGCGATTTTTTTTGACTGCTAAAAAGAGAGTAAAAGCAATACAGCAAAAAATATATTTATTAAGATTTACCTGTCGATAGCCAGACGTGTGATCGCTTTCGGTTCTAGTTCAGGATCCATTTCTCATCAGAAGTCAATAATCGATTCGAAAACTATTTATTACTATGACGTAAAAAAAAGACATACGTATTGAGATTCGTTGTTTTGTTCGTCCTGATTCTTCTAATGCAATCTTTTTTTAAAATCATTTCATTTCAAGCAAGACAATCAAGTCACTAAGACGCAAAGTGATCTCTGAGGTTTCTGTGTGTGACAGAATATAAAAAAAAAACATTATTAAAGAAAAAATCAATAAAAGAGAAAGAATTAAGGAGAGAAAAGATAATGACTAACAATGCATTTTAATTAAAAGATCAAGTTTGACTGGAAAGCAAGAGGTCGAAAGAGAGTTCCACATGCAAGTGAAGAAACTGTTAGCATATAACTGTAGCGGAACTCTGGATCCTGATTGGTCATCAAATCTCAAAATTCAAAATACGTCAGAGAAATGATTTTTCCACTGCTAAAGAAAAAATCGTTTTTTGAGCCACTCCACGTATTTGGATTGAATATTTAAGGATAGTATCTAACCGGTAACGGTGGTCAGTCAGAGGAGGCGGTTAGCTGACACACATATAAAATGTAATCAACTTCAAATCAACCCGGAGATAAGGTCAGGTCGCACCTTGTCATCTTTCCCCTTATATCTCTCAACAATTACTACTACAAACATTTTGTACGAACTCTTAATACCTCACCTTTATTATTGAACACGAACTCTACTCATAACTCCTTAATAATGCTTTTAATTAAGCATTAATTCCTACACCTTATGTTAGTCTTTTCTTATAATAAACTAGCAGTATAGCCTAGAGTTGCTCGGGTCTAATGAAAGCTTTAAAACTAATCCATGGTCCTGGACCTCAGACTCTTTGAACGTTGCACGAAAGACTCTTTGAACGTTGGCACGAAAGACTCTTTGAACGTTGGCACGAAAGACTAAAAAGCAATACTACGCCTCCTTGGCCTTACACTCTCGGCGGACCTCAAATGGAATGACTATATCGAATCCATTGCTAAATCCGCTGCTTTGAAAGTCAGTTCTCTGTGCAGGGTCCGGAAGTTTTTCCAGTCTGAATCTATCCTGCCCATATATAAATCTACCATCCGCCCGTGTATTGAATACTGCTGCCACATCTGGTCGGGCGCCCTTGCTACTCTCCTCGGGCTTCTTGACAAAATACAACAGAGAATCTGTAACGTGATCAATACTGACTTGGTAGACCGGCTGCAACCACTCTCTCACCAGCATGACGTGGCTTCCCTGTGCCTCTTCTATAAATATTTTCACGGCTTCTGCTCCGATGAACTTAGATCCTTGGTGCCACCTAGGTACGAATTTACACGAGATACTAGATTAGCAACTAGGTCCCACCCTTTTACAGTGAAACAAATAAGATGTAATCGTAATTTCTACTCCATCAGCTTCTTTTCTCGCGCTTCTCGCCTGTGGAATTCCCTTCCACATGCCTGTTTTTCCAACAGCTACAATATCCAGGAGTTTTAATGTAAGATCAATAGACACCTCCTATCACACTAACTTGAATCTATTCTCTCAAACACTTTCACCATCTACCCAATCCTCATTCTCGGTATCCTTACCCGCCTATCACCCTCCTTCTGACATGTCCTATATCTAACCATCATTTCTCATCACTTTCCCTTCTATGTAACCCCCTGCGCAATAGTGACAGTGGAATGCCTTGCTCACGGTGAAACGATTATAAAAAATAGTTGTTTCCAGTTAAAGCGAAACCGTAGACTGAAAGAAAAATGAATGGATGTAAGTCTAATTTTGATTTCCTGGTATCGATATCAAATAAGTTGTTTACGTCGTAAACTGAATTTTGAAGGCTAAATAAGTCCTCTGAGTAAATGGTATCATGGTTGAGACTAAGAACTACAATTTTGCCTACTTAGAGCCAAACCCGAATCAAAAACTAAAATAAAAGGGCTGAAAAAAATCACACACACACACACAAAAGTCTTGCCTTTTATATATATATATATATATTATCGATTTTCTGCACTATTGTAAGAACTGCAACCTTGAAGCTTTTGAATATCGTTTCTTATGTCTTTGTCCCATGAGTGCATCAAATTTCTATAACCGTTTTTTTCGATTATCAATTTTCGATATTTATCGGGGGTACCTCGACACAAAAGCTAGCTAAGAACACTCACAGACACTTATAGCACAACTGTTTAAATGTTCAAGAAAATTGGTTTAGCCGTTTCGGAGTCTATAGGTAACGGACACACACGCACACAGAGGCTCACGCACACACACACACGTACACACACAAAGTTTCATTTATAAATAAATTTAGATCTATTTTTTATTATTTGAAATGTATATTTTATTATTCGACTCTTCTACACTAATTCACAGCTTCCAACCAAGTGACAATCAACCTTTAGATGAATATTATTTTGCATAAAACTTGTAAGCTGTAGGAAGTTCGGTTAAGTCTGACACGAGGCCGAAACAAAGAAAAATTAACCAGCTCCCTACACTTCATAAATTACGGTTACATTTAGCCATTGCAGCTGTAGAATGATGAGACGTTATTGCCAATGTAGTACTGCGCTTAAATTTGTAAAGTCGAAGTACTAAAGGGAGAATCGTATCAAAGCAATGACATCATGAAGTCTTTTACCGAAAAGTCAAACGGAAGCCCCGTTATGGCGGAGGAAAGGTCACTGAAACCAGAATACCCGGGTTATGACCAATAACACTACGGATTCTTACTTTAGATTTTGTCAAGACTCTCTAAGTACATAACTTTAATCATTTCCCCAGTCAGTCAGACAGTCAAGCGCCAGACGTGATACACGCTTGGGCGATCATGTCTCGAAAGGGACATGACTGACTGGGCAGAAGATTATCCCACAGTAGGTTGTCATTGCTTTCTACTGCAGACTGATCGCCAGCCAAGGCTATAGAACCCAATCTATCCTGTTATTTTACTCATAGCTAGAGGGTGAAGAAATTTATTATATTATAAAGTAGTAATTAGTGGGGGATCAGTTTATTACTTCATAACAATATGAAACTGATCCTCCACTTTATGATCAGTAGAAGCCTTAATCATGTTTCCAACTATTATATTCAGTCAGTCAGTCAAGTGCCATACGTGATACACGCTTGGGCGATCATGTCTCGAAAGAGACATGACTGACTGGGCAGAAGATTATCCCTCAGTAGGTTGCCATTGCTTTAATGAATGTCAGTAAAAGGATCAAACGATTCACCCGAGATCTTAAAAACTGAATTTTTTTTTTGATCTGGTGGGGGTATTAATGCATCGCTTTTCTTACAAGCTAGGAGTTGAATACCGGGTTAAATTTAGTTCTATAGCTTGGGTTGGCAAACGTTCTACCGTAGAAAGTAACAAAAAGTTACTGCAGGAAAATCTCCTACCTAGTCAGTCATGTCTCGAAAGAGACATGATCGCCCAAGCGTATATCACGCATGGCAGTTAACTGAGTGACATTAATACAGGTACCACATCAGCAGAAAAACATTATCAAAAAATCCCTCAATCTGTCATCATCAGGGATCGTAATTCTATTGTTTGACAAGTGGATTTAAGCGTTGGTTACGTGCACTGAATTTACTTAATGATCAGTGAGTTCAATCCTTTTCTAAAGCAATGAAATTTATATTGATTGACACTACGAGGTCGATATAATTAAACCGAATAATTTCTTCTTGTGCTCAAAAATGTCAAAAATGTTCGAAATTTCAAAAACGCTGCCAGATATGATTAACTAATTTGGGTACAGTGTGAGTGTAGCAATCAAAATGAGAACATTCTAATTCTTTCTATCTGAAATTTACACGGAAGGATTTCTTCAAAAATAAATAGAACCTCAGATGGCAAAAATGAGATCCGGTTTCGAATATCATTGCTTTGTTAGGGATGTGACTTCTTAATAATGTCTAACTGGAAAGACCATCTGACGATGTGGCTCCGTTGGGAATTGTTTGAGAACCAGTTCATCCTTTGATCCGAACTTTGAAAAGGGAAATTGGGTAGAAGACAAGAATGTTCGGTTTTGCTGGCTTTATGTTAGAAGTTATTGCGACCGATGGTTTGCGCATACTGATCACGCCAGATTGTGCGATCTCTCCTTGAAGTTGTAACTATGGAATATATGCAATATATTGACTCTTTGGGTGTTGAAAACACATAAAATGTGCTGAACCAAATAACAATAACAGGGAAAAACACTCCTAGCTGACTTGGAAACGAACTTCTGGCTATATATATATATATATATATATATATATATATATATATATATAACATAATTGAACGTGAATTGTTATATTATAATGTAGTTTGACATCTTTGAAAATGGCTTATGTAAGCTGAAAGCTTAGATTGATTGTGATTTTCTTTCATTATTTAATGATAATGCGATTAAGCTTATCAGACTCTATGAAAAAGATTTACATACAATCAGTCAGTCATTTAAGTGCCATCCGCGAAACACGCTTGGGCGATCATGTCTCGAAAGAGACATGACTGACTGGGCAGTAGGCTGCCATTGCTTTCTGCGGTAGATTGGTTGCTAGCCAAGGCTATAGAACCCAATCTGTCCTGTTATTTAACCCATAACTGGAAGGAAGAGACGGATTAATACCTTTCCCAAGGGGATTTGCGAGTAAGTGAATGCAATGAATTCAACTGGAATTTGAACTCGGCTATTATTTAATGAAACATGCATCAATATACACTCCCGATCAAAAATTTAAGACCACTAAAAAATCTTTAAAAATAATTATTTTTATGGATAGATTTTAAACTCCTCCCACAAGGTTACCAATACTACAATCTAAAAGGTTATGGAAACAAAAAGCTATATTCCAAACATTTTATTTAGAAATTTACATTTTTATAAAATGAGGCGATTTACACATGATCAAAATTATAAGACCAGAGACAAAAATTCTACGAAATTGTACAAAAAGAGTATGAAAATATTTAACAATCAAATTTAATAATGAAGTCTACTTCCACTGCTTTTGATGACTTCAAAAATTCTGTCGGGTATGCTAGAAATAAGCGTTTCCATTAAGGTGCGGGGGATGTTGCTCCAGCTTCTGAAGATGGCTTCACAAAGTTCATTTTTTGTTAAATATTGTTGCCATTTCGATAAACATCTCTTGTCATCCATCCCCAAACATTTTCAATTGGGTTCAAGTCCGGTGAGCATGCAGGATGTCCCAAGAGATGGACCCTATTTTCTTGTAGAAAGGTCAAGGTCCGTCTTGCAGCATGGATTGCAGCATTATCCTGTTGGAATAACCATCCATCTGCACAAAAACGATGGCCCTCCGTCATTAAAGATGCTTTTTGTAGCATGTTAACACAACCAGCCGCTCTCTGACGAACCTGCATCACCTGGAGCTCCATCGTCCCTCTGTAAGAAAAGGCACCCCATACCATTAGGGACCCTCCACCACTAAGACGTGCGGAGAAAATTTCAGGAGGCATGTTTTTGTTATACCAATATCGTTAGAAGCCATCAGGAACATCGAGATTGAATTTTTTTTCATCAGAAAACAGGACTTTCTTCCACTTCTCAACGTCCCATGTTTGGTATTCACGACAAAACTTTAAGCGGTGCAACTTGTGACGTGGAAGCAGCCGAGGAATTTGTTTACGCTTTTTATTTACCATGCCTTTTTGTCTTAAGTGTCGTCTGATGGTTACGGGACTGCAATCAGCATCTGTGACTGCCTTAATTTGACTAGAAGAAAGTCCCCCGTCTTTCATAACAACCCGCTGTGACAAATCTTGCTTATGAAATTCTAGAATTCGAGAACGCTCAACTTGGGTAAGTTTGCTTAAATAATAGGACAGATTGGGTTCTATAGCCTTGGTTGGCAACCAGTCTACCGCAGAAAACAATGGCAACCTACTACGGGATAATCTTCTGCCCAGTCAGTCATGTCTCTTTCGAGACATGATCGCCCAAGCGTGTATCACGTCTGGCACTTAACTGACTGAACACCTTTACGCAGTGATTGCTAATCTCTAACTGAACTAAAAACATTGGAATTGCCATAGATCTAACAATTTATACCCCTGGTCTTATAATTTTGATCATGTGTAAATCGCCTCATTTTATAAAAATGTAAATTTCTAAATAAAATGTTTGGAATGTAGCTTTTTGTTTCCATAATCTTTTAGATTGTAGTATTGATAACTTTAAGTGGGAGGAGTTTAAAATCTATCCATAAAAAAAATTTCTTTTTAAAGATTTTTAAGTGGTTTTAATTTTTTGATCAGGAGTGTATGTGTATAATTTACACGAATTCGTGTAAAATTTTCTGTACAATCAAGACGGAAGCTGATGATGGTTCGCCTGACATATGCCCACACTTCCGATTTACCATGAAATAACGGTCTGCCTAATTTTTTTTATTATATTTGCTCTATATGTATTTATATACATATATATTTAGAGCTCTAGAGAGTTATCCTACCACTGTATGTACAGGATACTCCTTTGGATTCTTCTATATTTACACCGCATGCTTATATATATATATGAATGATCAGATAAACAACAAATAGAAAAGGAGATAATTGCCGTAATAGCTTTCAAATATTTTTAAAAATAATTCAAAATAAAATGATAATGTGCACTGAATTCTTTTACAATAATATTCCCCCTGCACACGGTCAAGAACTACTCGAGTAGTGGCGTTACAGAATAAATTAATTACGTTTAGGTAGCTTAAAATGTTCTCCGTTCGACCAAAGAGGGATTACAATTAGATAATGTTTAATCATTTGTTCAGTTTGTCGAAAGTGTGCCGAACAGATAACTTTTCAGCACCCTCAAATAGATTAAAAATGTCGCTTCCAGATTACTGGATTAACAATACGGATGAAAGTAGGATTGTTTAGGAACAAGAATAAAGACAAAGATTTGGTGAAAAGTTTTCCAATTAGATATTTTCTGTTAATAATAATGACGAGAAAATGAATAAAAAAAATATATCATTAATAATTTCACATAAAATGTTGACTTGAGAATACAGCAGCCATAGCGTAGAAGAGGCCAAGTGAAAGTCGATAAGGAAGATGCGCTAAATTATTTATGAACGTAAATATAGATTAAAAAGGGGAATATGAATCAGTGCCAAAATCTAGAGGCAGCTGTACACGGGATGGTTTCGTCCCACACCCCTGGATGACGTATATGTGACGCAATAGGTAAGTAGGTAGTTTAGCTGTGGCAATCTAACAACTGTATCCATTGTAAGGGAACAAGATTGAATAATAATTTATAATAATTAATCTGTGTTGAAAGCTGTACTTCTTTTGTTTGTCCTAGCAAAAGGAGCGAAGATACACAGAGAATATTCGAAATCTGGACAACATGTTGAAACTTTAAGCACCACAAGAGACTGACACGAAACGAAGGAGTACACCATATCACATCCTAATTCAACGCCGGTGCTATGTAACTGATCAGTTAACCCACTGCAAAACCTGGAACATCTTAATCGCTGATCATTACCAGTACCATGGTATTTACTCGTATCCTCACGGTAACAAAATGTGACACATGGTCAATTAGATTTGGGAAATCCAAGCGAATACACTCGGGACAGGGCCCCAAACTGCCCAGCCTCGAAACCGTCGGTTGCGCTGTCGTCGGTATTACTACCGATCCGGCTCAATAAAGTGTACTGTTCCAGGCAGCTGTTTCCATGAACGAGCCCCTCACAATTTTTTCTTAGTTGCGCACTGTCCGTAGAAAGAGACAAAACTGAGTTGTGCTCTATCCGAAAATAGAGAAGCAATAGTCAGTATGATTACAGACATCAAGTCATCAACTTTCTTCTTCTATGTGCCCTGTACCTTCAGGACGTAGGTGATCATGGCTTTCCACGTCTCCCAATCCCTAGTGGCTCTTAGCACGCCTTCTTCTGTTACACCATGAAACCCTCGTTCAATCATCCATCTAATTAAGTCCTTTAAATATGTTATCCGCTGCTTTCCCCTGTCTCTTTTTCACTCTATCTGGCCTGTTAGTATCAGGTTCTCCAAGCCCTCCTTCCTCAATGCATGTCCGAGGAACTGCAGCTGTCTTTTCCTTATGCTCAGTAATAATTTTCTTTTTGTTTCCATCAATTCCAGGACCACATCATTGCTCACAGCGTCCTTCTGTAGAACCACATTTCAGTTGCTTCAAGTTTTTCCTTCATCTTTGATGATATTGTCCAGCATTCACTGCTATATTGAAGAGCTGACAACACAAAGCAATCTTCCTTGTTTTTAGTGAAATTGTCCTGTTTCTTAATACTTTACTCAACTTCTGGAATGCTTCTTTTGCCATGCCAATTCGCCTTCGGATCTCTGTGTCGCACTTTCCGTTTTCTGTTATAACACTACCCAGGTATTTAAATTTCTGTACCTGCTTGAATTTAGTATCCCCCACCTGTATTTGGCATTTTGGGCTGCACTTTTTGCTGATGACCAGGCATTCGGTTTTCTTGCGGTTTATTTGTAGTCCTTTTTGTCACACTCTTCAGTTACCTTCTGTAGGAGGTCTTGCAGAACTTTACATCACCTTAATCAACGCATCAACTGTGGTAGACTTCAATCTTGTTGCCTGGTCAGACAAGACAGGTTTCTAGATCTTTCAAGCAGATAATCGAGTTACTGTGCAGAGGAGATGGCATGGGGCTACGAATCTAAACCGTGACCACAGCGCTGTGCATGCAAGTTGTCGATCTCAGTAATGGCTGCAATGGCGTGGTGCTTGTTCTTAAGAAACACGAATCAAACTAGAGTCTGTCTTTAATATCGACCGGTCGTTTTGCAAAGGATTTATTTCCACAATGATGAACTTTGATAATGTTTTACTGCAACAAGCAGATCTCACTAAATTTAAACCACATTGACCATATATCAGACGTTATACAGATCCCACGAAATTCTCTGACGCCACATCCAAGAAAGACAACCCTGAAATGTACCTGGATAGATATACCAACGCAAAGACCCCAACAACGAGGTGACTCCATATAATGTTACGATTATTTACGCAAAATGAGAAGTTGCAATTTATTAAGTAGCTGTTTCTCATTTTCTGACACTTCCTATTACCATAAATATAATTTATTTATAAAGTTATATTTGCTCATATACAACTAGTTCACATCAACCTAGCCAGGTAGATGGATAGGTATCTAATCTTAGCCCTTCCTTATCTATCTATCTATCTATCTATCTATCTATCTATCTATCTATCTATCTATCTATCTATCTCAGTCTGTTCATATCTATCTATCTATCTATCTATCTATCTATCTATCTATCTATCTATCTATCTCATTTTCTTCATATCTATCAATCTATCTATCTATCAATCATTCTATCTCAGTCTGCATATATCTATCTATCTATCTATCTATCTATCTATCTATCTATCTATCTATCTATCTATCTCGTCTGTTCATATCTATCTATCTATCTATCTATCTATCTATCTCATTTTCTTCATATCTATCAATCTATCTATCTATCAATCATTCTATCTCAGTCTGCTATCATCTATCTATCTATCTATCTATCTATCTATCTATCTATCTATCTATCTCAGTCTGTTCATATCTATCTATCTATCTATCTATCTATCTATCTATCTATCTATCTATCTAGTCTGTTCATATCTATCTATCTATCTATCTATCTATCTATCTATCTAGTCTGTTCATATCTATCTCAGTTTATCCATTATCTCATTTCCTTATCTATCTATCTATCTATCTATCTATCTATCTATCTATCTATCTATCTATCTATCTATCTCAGTTTGACCATTATCTATCTATCTATCTATCTATCTATCTATCTATCTATCTATCTATCTATCTCAGTTTGACCATTATCTATCTATCTATCTATCTATCTATCTATCTATCTATCTATCTATCTATCTACGCTGAGAAAGTGCATACATGTATAGATATCTTTGTATGTATTTAAGTCTTAACTCTTAACTACTTTAAAGAGACACAGTTTTCCCGTCATAGTTGTTGCTGTTGTAGATTCTTTAACAAATAGGTTTTAAATGGACTAGTTGCGAGCCTCACCCTCAACCGGTGTGGTGGCGATTTTATGAGATATTAGCAAATATCTAAATATTACTCATCTTTGAATTTTTTTTTTTGCTGGGGATATGTCTGCAAAAATTACTTGATAAATATAACGTGACAGCATTTTTCATCCACATTTTCTTACCTAAATAGTAATCTTCAAAATTTAGGAAAATATTCTAAGTAATCTAATGTTTTAATGGATTTTAGATATTTTGCCATTACATTTAATATAGAAACCTCTTTGTTTTCTAATAATCTTGTGTATGGACGCCATATTTACAAAACTCAGCACGTTATGCACACACAAAATATCGCAATATCTTTTAAAATTACTGTTGGTCACTGAATTGTCGTAAACTTTTCTATTGATGATTAATAAATACAGTTTTTACTTAATAATAATAATATCATCTAACAGATATAAATTAATACGGTATTTTTAAAGATTTAAAACTTTATAAATTAGTCTAATTAAATTTTAAAAATGAAAACAATTTATGTAAAATCCATAGAAATATTTTTCTTAAGACAATAGTGTTCTTAGTATATTTTATTGATAAAAAGAGTTAAAAGCTTTTCTAATGTAATAATGCCATAGTATTATTGCATTTTTATTTTATGATTCAGAGAAGAATTTCTGTAACTGTAAATCCAGTTTTACAAAAGAAAATTCTCACTTAAATCTTCCAAGGAATTGCACTTATGATTAATAACATGAAGCTCTACAAAATGAATTTCTCGAAATTTTATAAAATAAAACAATAGGCGTTAACAGATGTAAAAAAAAAGATTTTACCAAAATTTTCTAAAAGTGAAATTTTCTAAAATTATTTAATTCCTCTGCGAATAAATCCTGAAAGTTTAATTAAAATCTGGTAATTATTTGTTTTTGCTTTTTTAAGAATGTCCAAATCAATATATTTTTCACCGCAAAAAGACGGTAAAATTTGCAAGGGCTGACAGTAAAAAGAAATAACTAATATCTTGAAAGTTCTAATAATGATTTAAAATAATTTAATTTAATAATCAAAGCAAGGTCGGAACAATGCTTTTAAGCGAAATCCTTCTCATCAGAAGTTAGTCGAAATGATCATGTCTGCTCAGTTTCGTCTCAAAACGTAAACAAAGTAATTTTCTAAAAACGAAATGAATTGTTGTTATTCTTGGCTCACCTCTTCCTTTATATTAAAATTTCTGTTTTCTACTTCCTGTCGTGCGTTCAAAATAAAGCGTTGGAAAATCAGTGTTCATTACACCTTTTTCTCCCATTAGAGCGAGTTGTATCACAAGGTCAATTATTTATGTGGAGAACCCGAGCGAAGACGCTCGGTCCACTAGTCAAAGATTACCCAGCCCTCGCTTACGTGGTGACTGGGTACAGAGCTTGTCTTATGATGTTTAAACTTGTCTTAGCATGTCTAAGCTTGTTTAAACCAATCTGATAGACTCATCGAAGGTAGGTCAGTGCATTAGCAAATCAGTTCGTCTATAACACCTGTCGATACGAAAAGCTTGAAACCATGGTTACGGAATCGGCGGATCTTTTTAATTTTAATAATCAAAAGCACTGTATCTTAAACCTTTATGCTTTTTTCTTTCAGTGTGCATTGAGCACTTTTAAGACAATTGTCTGTTTACTGGCCAATTTCAACTCTACCGAAAACTATTTAGTAATATTATAAATATATATATATGAAGATGTATGGGTAGGTATTTGATGGCTAACACAATGCGTTTAGTATAATAAACGAAGGCAAAGAATGTGTTGGGTATTACCTGTTTAATTCATTAATATTTCGAGATCAGAATCTCATCTTCAGAATGACAGGAGAGCTTGGTTTCAAGTTGTCTGCTGCTGGACCATGCCTTTAAACGAATGGTCCTCTTTAGCTGCTACTGCTGTCGTTAATTGTAGTGAGTATGTGTGTGTGTGTGTGTGTGTGTGTGTGTACCTGTCAGTGGGTTAGTTCATGTATGTGTGTGTGTTTATGGTTTATATAAGTGTGCGCAGTAGTAGGATATGGCATTTTCCCTTCTTTTTTAAAGTAATAGCAGATGCCGTTTTACGATTTGATGATATATCTGTCTGCTTTAATTTATGGTTTAACATGTGCGTAGGGTTTGGCATTTTTGCATCTCCTTCAGAATGGTAGTAGGTGCCGTTTTATGACTTGATGTTATGTCTATCTGATTTAATTGGGAGGAGTGTTTATTGCTACGTTTTTTCTCCTCCTGTATTCGTTCTCGTATGATCTCGTGTGTGCGTGTGCATGAGTGTGTTATGTGTGTGTGTCTATGAGCGTATACTTCTTGTATTTTTTCTTCATTAGAAATTTCTTTATAAAGAACCCCGCTTCTTACCCACCTCAATGATATTCATCCAGCTCTGAGGTTTACTGTTGAAAGAAAATGATATTCTCAACTAGCCTTTTTGTATGTCCTAATACATCGGACACCTACAAGTTTTCTTACCTCAGTTTATAGAAAACCAATATTTGCGCGGATATATACGCGATGGGATTCCTTCTGTTTACAAAAACGTAAGATAAACATTATTATAACCCTAGTTCATAGCGCATTAATGATATCTTCGGGGTCTTTTCTGGATGAAGAAATTAATGTTGTGAAGGAAACCTTATGTGGTTTAGGGTATCCCCCTGATACTGTTCATTAGGTCATTCATAACAAGATTTTGGAATTCAGAAAGATCAAACGTTGTACGGTTAAAAAGTGCCCTGTTTATCTTAGACTTCCCTGGATAGGATCCAAGTGTGAAAACATATCTAGAGAGATTTAATCTAATGTCTGTCGTTGTTTTTTTCACGACTGAGGTACGTATAGTCTTTCAAACCCGGCCTATGTTATGTTCTGTGTGCAAGGATGCTCTCCCTACACATCAAATTAATTCTTTTATTTATAAATATAATTATATTTGCGTTGTCGGCTACATAGGGAGAACTACTCAACGCATGGACAAGAGAATTAAGCAATATGTCCCCACAAAGATCAGGAATCACACCTTGCCTCGGAATGAACATGTCTCAAGTACTTACGGTTTCGCCATTTGTGAGAACCTATTAAGTAACAGAAAGTGTGCTCTAACTTTAGTACTGACTGGTTCACTGTTGTGACCCGGTTGACTCTTTAGTTCATCTCAAAGATGCTGAACGCTCTAAATATCGGATCCCGCAAACCTTCCCTGTGTAAACCGCATGAATGTTTGTTGGGCTCGCTATTATTTGTCTCTGGCTGTTTGGGTTCATTTTTTCCCTTTCTTCATCACAAATTTCTTTATTTTAATTTAAGTTCAAATTTCTCGTAGAGGTCTGAAGAGTTGGAGCGAAACCGGTTGACTTGCTTTTATATGGTTTTATAATGTCGTGTAACATTAAGTTACATACTTTTATTTCAGTAATATATATATATATATATATATATATATATATATATTGATGGTAGTACGATATATGGGTGAACCTTCAAAACTCGTGATGACTAGAGATTTGCAGTTGATCTCTCCTCCAATCTATTTCAAACATCTTAGTAGAGAAAAACTGGCTGGTTACATTCGATACTCAGTCAGTTAAATGCCATATGTCATACACGTTTGGGCGATCATGCCTCCAGAAGATTTTCCTGCAGTAGCTTATCATTAATTTCTTCACTAGATTGATTGCCAAGCAAGGCTATAGAACCTAATCTGCCCTACTATTTAGCCCATAGCTGGAGTTAGAAACGACGGGTTAATACCTTTCCTAAAGGTATTTGCGGGTAACTAAATGCAACGAATTCAATTGGAATTCGAACTCTGCCCTCCGATTTCTCGTTCCGAGCCGATATCCACTGCACCACCTGTGCACATCAACTTAATACTACTAAGACCAATTTTGTTATACGCCATCATCGCAAATTGGACCCTGTACAACTACCAGTCACGATGTTTCCTCCGGGGGAACCCGTACCTTATTTTAAATATATTTCATGGGAACGATACTGCGTGACATCAACTAAATTGAAAATTTTCGGTTAGGTGTATTGGATGATATCTCTGTGAAGCAATGCTTCCCACTAATAATAATAATAATAATAATAATAATAATAATAATAACCTCTGTATGGCCAATATCCAGAACGTGCCAATAAATCTAATGTTGCTAAAGTTAAAGTTGAACTTTTTGACCTGTCCGCCGCATTTGAAATATGTTGAAAAACTGATAGATAGGAGATAAGTGTATGGCGATCACAAGTGACATAATTGTACATTTCTTCCGGTAAGGGGAAGAAACCCTGTAACACATGACCTTTTAATGTACACATAGAAATTAACATACAAAATAAATTCAAATACACAAAATAAATAATTACAACTTTTTTTTAACATAGGATGACACAACCATTTGTATGAAACTTTTCAATTTTTGAAAATAAAATCTTCACTTAATAAGTTAATAAACTAACGACAACAAATCTTTGAAGTATTGAAGTATGAAAAATATTTTTGAAACTTTATAAATTATTATAATTAAAAAAAAGAGAACAATTCTTTAAAAATTTCATTATTCATCGAAAAAAAATTTTTGCAGGCTATAATGTACTTAATATATATTATTTATTAAAGCAATTAAAAGCTTTTATCAAATTAAATAATATCATAGTTTTATTGAATTCTTCATTTTACTGTTGGGAGCAGATTTTCGGAAATAAAGGTATTTAAAAAAAATAATAGTTGATTTGCATTCTCCAATGAGTCCTGCGTTTAAAACCAATTTTCCAGAGAAAATTTATTTTCTTAAAATTTCATGAATTTACTTTTAGGTGGGGTAAAAGATGTAAAAAAATATTTTTACCAAGATTTTTTAAAAATAATGATTTCAAAATTAATTTCATTCATTTGTAAATAAGGCGCAACAGTTTTCTTAAATCCGAATATTATTTGATTTTTGCAAGAATTTCCAAATGAATATGTTTGCCACCGGAAACAAATCTGAGTTATGTAATATTACGTTTTCCATTGCAAACTCTTGTAACAATTCGGTTGCACGCTAACTAAAATCAAAAAAGATTTTTTACCAAATTTTCGAACGTTTTAGAATGGATTAAAATTTTCTTTTTAAATAATTAAAAAATACTTTGATCTTTCCTCTTGATAATAACATAATAATTTTGATGGAAAAAGTTCATTTTTATTAAGTTTTGGTTCTTTTTTAATTTAGGTAATGCTGTTTTTTTCAGCGATTAAGTGAAGATACCTAATCCAGAGCAATATTAATTTTTAATTAGCAATATTTAATTTTTAATTTTTGTGACATTTCCGGTACGATCGCGACTTTAGTGCTAAGCTATATACTTCTCTACCTTTCCAGTCAGTTAAGTGCCATACGTGATACACGCTTGGGCGATCATGTCTCGAAAGAGACATGGCTGACTGTGCAGAAGATTATCCAGCAGTAGGTTGCCATTGCTTTCTGCGGTTGACCAGTTATCAACTAAGGCTATAGAACCTAATCTGTCCTGTTATTTAACCCATAACTGGAAGGAATAGACGGATTAATACCTTTCGCAAGGGTATTTGTGCGTAAGTGAATGCAATGAATTCAGCAGGAATTCAAACTCGATTCCCCGATTTCTCGTTCTGAGCCGATATCTAATGCACCACAAAAATTTTCTTCCTTGTGCTAACCTATATTTTTTTGAATATTTAGAATTAAATTAAACTATTTGATTTTTCTTGTTTGATGTTAACGGTTGTGTTTTTACACGATTGCCGTAATAAATTCGGATTTAATAGCTTTTAATTACGTATTGAGTTTAGGACCCTATAATCAGCTGGAAATTAATAGGCTCGGCTTGTACTCCTAAAAGTTTTCGTGATAGATGTCGTCTGTGTTTATTGGAGAAGATTCTGATTTTGAAGTATCCTCATCAGGACTTACTTTTGAACTTTAGGAGGGAATTTATAAACAAGTGCCGCCATAGGGCGGATTTTAAAATTTAACTTCTAATTTTTAATTTTTAAATTCTAAATTTTTCTATAATTTTTTTAATATTTTTAAAAATTTTTTTAATTTTAATTTTAATTTTTTTTTTATGTATATGTGTATGTTTGTGTGTGGATGTGCATATTTGTATATATATGTATATATATGTATATATGTATTTATGTATGTGGGCTATATGTAATTTTGAAAAATTTTTTTTAGCTATTTAAATGCTCCTTTTCATAATATTCATTAATATGTATGTGTGTGAGTGCATATGGAATATGTATATATATATATATATATATGTGTGTGTGTGTGCGTGTGTGTGTGTGTATATATGTGTGCATGTATGTGTACACATGTATATTGTGTGTATATGAATTTTTTGTATATAGGTGTGTACACACATATATATGTGTGTATGCGCATGTATATGTATATAAATGTGTAATAAATTGAATGTATGTGTGTGTATGTGTATGTATATATGTATTCTTATTCGTTAAATTGTGTGTGTATATATATGTATGTATGTGTGTACTTCTATAGGTATGTATATAATAATTGTAATTAATTTTTTTTTTTTTTTTTTTTACTTAGTGTTGTCTTTATTTAGTTTAATTTCAAATGACCTAATTTTTTAAAAAATAATTTTATTTTAAATCCTATATCTTTTTATTCCCTTTTATTAATAATTATGCCTTTTTAAGTAAAGGCCTTTTTCTAATACTTCAACGTTTTGGGGAAATTAGGTTTTTGAATTTGTCCAGCGTCTGTAATATTTAAAAAAATTTTTTTCTTTAGTTTCTTTCTTTTTCCCTCCCTTCCTTCTTTTATCTCTCTTACCACCTTTTTTCCGTGTTGCTTAAACTTACGTCGATTTAACACGGCTGTCTGTTAATTTTTAGTTACATTCTCCCTTTTTTTTGCGAACCCAGACGATGTCAATTTTTTTCTTTTCTTATTTATTTGATTTTATTCTATCTTTTTCTTTTTCTTTTTCGTTTTCTTTTTCTTTTTCTTTTTCTTTCCCTTTATTTTTATTTTTATTTTATTTTATTTTATTATTTATTTTTTAATTTCTTTGCAATCTATTTAAAAAGGAAAAGTAGACTAATTTTTCTCCAGTTTCTGAAAGGTTTTTTCTGTTGCTGAGGTGATGTGTCGTCCCCCGTGGGGATCTTCATATCGAAATGGCCATTCAACATCTTTGAATTAATCCTTTTTTAATATATATATATATATATATATATATATATATATAAGTTATCTTGAAACATTACAAAGAAAGAGAGAGTCAGCCGCCGTCGACAAAGCGCACCGAGGGTCCTCTTAGCGAACAAGCAAACCACGTGTCTGCTCAATGAAACGCGCGCAAAACGAGGCCGATTGTGTGTCTGCTAAGCAACAGACTGCAGGAGTCACAGTAGCACTAGCAGCCTCGTGCGATTTACGAACAAACGAGTGAGTTTTTACCCTAATGTGTGAGTGAACGAGCGGGCGAGTGAACGAACGAACGAACGCTAAGAGACAGTAATCTGTATGTGTGTGCGTACCGTGAACCAAGCCGAGGGAAGACAACGACGATCGAGCTAGTGAACGCGCTGAAAGGTCCAGTTGCACTGCACGGAGCTGTTACAAATATTTTGCTGCTTTATCGTGTATGCATGGGTGTATGCCTGTGCGTGAACGTTAACCACGGGGAAAAAAAAATAAGGACGAACACGCCTGACTGGGTTTACGGATTGTTATCTTGTTTTCTCTTTCTTTATGGAGGAAACAACGACACGTTTGGATTGGTACGCGTTCACTCTGTACACAAGTCGAAAAAATGCTGGGCGTAACGACAATTCAACACCATAAAAGCACCTAAGAAAAAGGGGTGGTACTATTGTCATGAAGAGAGCAAGAAGGAAGGAAATAAATACAAAAGAGAGAAACGTTAATCGGGAACGTGGTCTATGGTAAGGAGAAGGACGTAGAGGAGAACGAGAGATTTTGTCACTGTTGGATATACAAAGATAAGAAGACAAGGAAAATAAGAATATTAAAGAACTGCACTGGATGAAGAGAGATGTTTCTCTCCGACATTGGATGGAATTTTATGAAATTGAAATAAGGTAACCAAAAGGAAAAAAAGATCGCGTGATAACTTTTCAGATTATTCAATTCTTTCTTTCTTTCTTTCTTTCTTTCTTTCTTTCTTTCTCAGTTTGACCATATCTATCTATCTATCTATCTATCTATCTATCTATCTATCTATCTATCTCAGTTTGACCATATCTATCTATCTATCTATCTATCTATCTATCTATCTATCTATCTATCTATCTATCTATCTCAGTTTGACCATATCTATCTATCTATCTATCTATCTGTCTATCTATCTATCTATCTATCTATCTATCTATCTATCTATCTATCTATCTATCTATCTCAGTCTGCTCATTATCTATCTATCTATCTATCTATCTATCTATCTATCTATCTATCTATCTATCTCAGTTTGACCATATCTGTCTATCAGGTTTAAAATATAAAGGGCCACTTTACCATACATTAATAAATGTTCTTGATTGAGAGAATATATGCGCCAGGATTAATTAATGAATTCATTCGTCCGTATGATTTGGCGCAATTCCCATTGAAAATAATCTCCCTATCGACAAAGAATGTTATTGCTATTTAAAAAGCCTCGATATATAGTCAGATTGCTACACAAAGAAGACGCCGGGTGCAACACATTAACTCGATAGAACACACCGAGCACATGCACTAAACACGCATACACACTTTCCAAAACAAACAAAAAAAAAAAAACTGCACACAGCTATACTCACACACGTAGATATACAGATATTCTTCCGAGTACAAACAGATAACTAACATACACATACTCACATAAGAAACAACATTTTTATACACACGTTAGAATATTCCTAATAGATTCGTTTAGTATTCGCTATTCTTTAACAGCAAAATCTATGTTTATATTTATTTACATATAATTTTCTGCATTTTTTCGCTGTGTTTATGTATCCTACAAAGGGATTTAAAAATATAGGAACGATCTGAAGTAATTCAGACTGGAGATAAAAATAACATATGCGTTTTGGAGGTTTATTGTTATAAAAAGCTAGAGAGTTGAGAATTTGTCACCAACGAAACAGGTAAGTAATAGTAACTAAACTGTATATATGTGCTTTTAAGAGAAGATGATTGTGTGTGTTTGAGAGGGAGAAAGAGAGAGAGAGAGAGAGTAGGTGAAGATGATTCTTCTTTCAAATCAGCTGTTGTACAAATAAATAATCATTTTATACTAAGATTACCACATTCTATGCACGGTGTCACAAAATAAAATAATAAAAATGTGCGGTGGAAGGGTGCCATATCAGATTATAGGGGTGCCATATCAGATTATAGGGGTGCCATATCAGATTATAGGGGTGCCATATCAGATTATAACGGAGGGCTAAGTGCAAAATCAGATATTAAATTTTAAGGATTACGGCCCTTGGGAAAGGTATTACTCCGTCTCTTCCCTCCAGTTATGGATTAAATAATAGGACAGATTGGGTTCTATAGCCTTGGCTGGCAACCAGTCTACTGCAGAAAGCAATGGCAACGTACTGTGGAATAATCTTCTGCCCAGTCAGTCATGTCTCTTTCGAGACATGATCGCCCAAACGTGTTTCACGTACGGCACTTAAGTGTCTGATTCTATATTTTTTATTTGATCATCTCATAAAACGAAAATAAATTTTTAAGTCTATTTTCCTAATAGAAACATTTTTGTTTTGCTTTTAAAAACACATATTTTTCCGATTTTATTCTGGAAAGAGAAATATGGAATTTTTCTTTATAGCAGACAAAAGCTTTGGAAGGCCATGTTTCCAACAAAAGTAAAAGAAGTTTTTGATTTACTTTGAAAATCCATTGCAGTAATGATTTTAAACAAATGGTGATGCAAATAAACTCAATCGAATTGTCATAAACTGAAACAAATTTCATCATTATTTTCTCATTTCCAAGAACAATTAAAGTGGCTGAAGCCTTTCCAGCACTTCCTATAGCACCCTGAGTAAATATTTATTATTAATAATGAAACACGTTAAACACACGTGTTTAGAAAATTACTCACAAGTTCAGG
>JBBBDQ010001611.1:2542500-2587500 GCA_037127315.1 Ascarosepion bandense | reverse complement strand
CTTTCTCTCCACCTATGTATCTGTCATCGCACCTGCTTTCTCAGCTTTCTATTGTTCCTTTCTAACTAGTTTGTACTCCTCACTCTTTTCTAATTAATCTTTTTACATTTATGTAACCGCCTGCACATCAGTGGCGTTACCGCCTTGCTCGGGGTGAAATGATTAAAAAAAAAAAAAAGAAGACATCTTCAGTTTTATAAAATAAAAGAAAATTTTTCAAATCTTTCAGAGAAATGTGACTAAATCAATCTTCTCATTATAACCGAACATACCTAAAACCCTCACTTTTTGGCATTAAATAACCCACAAATTGCTGTAAAACAAAATTCAAACTCAAAGCAATTTTACTAAAAATTACCCGTATATGCGAGGGTAAATGTATGTGTGCTTGTTTATATTTCAGCATGTACACGTATGTTCTTTTAAGGGAAATTAACCTTTTTAATATAGTTGTCAAAATGCTTTATTACCTACTTTGATACATTACGTATTTAAACGCCTTTGATACATTACATATTTAAACGCCTATGCGTTTAAAAAAATGATTGTAAGATACAGGAAAAATATGAATGCCATTTCTCTTACAATAAAATTGAATTCTTCTTATAATTAAATCAAATTCCAAACTATGTTAACTAATTGATTTATTCAGCCTTGTAGGTATATGAAATGATTATGAAGAGGCATATTAAGTTAATAAATCACCAGACGAAGCGCAGAGCGATTAGTGTTTGTTTAAATATCACTTTTAATAAACAATGATGTACATGTCAGAATTTTTATATAATTATTATAATTTTTTGTATTATGCATACAAATATATGTGCAGATACACATATGCATGTGCAAACACATATGCACGCACGCAGAAACACACACAAAGCGCACACACCCATACAAAGCGAGCGCGCACACACACATGCACGCATACACACATACACACACATATATATATTTAGAGAGAGACACACACACACACACACACACACACACACACACACACACACACACACACACGCACACCTTACTAGCAGCAGGTACTTAAGAATTATCAAAAGGAAAGTCTTTTATATAGAAGTAAGTCTTTTTGTCACTTAAAATTGAAACGTTATTGTCATTAAGTAGCTTTTTATAAGGAGCTCAGGCAGTTTTTAATATAATTTGGTACTATAATATCCTATAATATCCGTCATTTCCACCATCAAGGAATATTGGTAGATGCGCACGCACGTATGCGCGCGCGCACACACACATACACACACATACACACACACACACACACACACACATATATATATATATATATATATATATATACAAATGAATAAGGAACGAAGAAAATATTAACAACATTCAAAACATTAATTTAAGACAGTGCTCAATATGGAAATAGAGCTAGGGATATCTATTATAAATTATAGTTTAGAACATGTACAAATGACAATCTATTACAAAGTGTATATTTTGTTTCGACATTGAAAGGACAATGTCTCATCAGGTAGTAAACGCTATTTTTGAAAGGGAGATGGAAAATTCATTTCCTTATATTTGTAAATTTTGTGTGAGAGGTAAGGGGTAGAGAAAATGACAAATTAGAATTGGGAGTTGAAAATTTGATATTGAACAAATAGAGGAAAATGGGAGAGAAGGAGAGAGGTGGTAAGGGTTATGGTGAAAAAGGTTAGAGACAGGGTTTAGGTTTAACAGTAGAGAATAAATTATGGTCATTATGACCCGGCCTTTGGGTTTAACAAAGAGAAAGAAGTGAAAATGTATATAGGTGGTGGGGGAAGTAGGAGAGAATGGAATAAGAAGAGAGAAGAATTGGTATTCGTGAAGTATAAGGCTACAAACTTTTTGGCGTTTTTTGAAAGAATGGTGAAATTCTATACATAGGCGTAGAAGTCATTAAAAAGGTTCTTTTTATATTTAAACTTAATTTAACATTAGAGAAAATTTTGTTTTTATTCAATAGAATTTCAATCTACATTTTTTAGAAAAACGTTAATTAGTTTGCAATCTGTAGTATGAAATAAAGGTAAAATTAGAGGGAAAAATATATGAGGAGAGAGATCATACATTTAAACGTCAATGTCGTGGTACTAAGATTAATACAATAAAGATTTATCATTTCTAGAGATCCGAACTTTAGATTTTGTAATTTTAGCATGATTGTAAGGTTAGTTCTTTGATGTGCTTGCAAGTTACTGTGGTTCATACCTCTGGTTTAGTAATATGTCGCTTCCCATGTATTTAATGAGTTCTATTTTTCTTAAAGCCAAAAGAAACATGGTTCCTTTACCGATTCAGATGTTCTAGCCTGTTTGAGGATTTTCCATTTAACTTTACGTGTTTTATTTTCGTTTTTTAACTTCCAAAAATATTTAGAAAGTTATGTCATATTTTGTTTATCCTTGTTATTGAAGGGTGAGAGGTGATTGTAAAAAGGACTTGTTTTTTAAAAAAATTCCATAGTATTTCCGATATAAATTTTAGCATCCTTAGGATTCTCCACAGATGAAATCGAACACATATATACCATGGATTTTGTTAAGCGTTTATTAGGTAAGGGACATTGGTTCGGGTTTCTACAATTACAAAAGTTATTATTATGGGGCAAACTAACACTCATGTTAGTTGTATGAGTTCAATATTTTATTATGTAATTTAATTATTTTTTCTAAATTGTTGGAGTAACTATAACAGTTTCATTGTATTCCTATATATATATATATATATATATATGCTCGGAAGTGCCCAAGTTTGAATCCCAGTTTGATTCATATCGATCAGTCATTCAGTTAAGTTCCATACGTGATACACGCTTTGGGCGATCATGTCTCGAAAGAGACATGACTGACTGGGCAGAAGATTATCCCACAGTAGGCTGCCATGATTATTTTCTGCGGTAGACTGGTTGCCAGCCAAAGCTATAGAACCCAATCTATCCTATTATTTGACTCATGGATGGAAGGGGAAGAGAAGTCTTATATTATTAAGTAGTAATTAGTGAGGGATCAGTTTAATACTTCATAACAATATAAAACTGATCCCCTATTTTATGCCCAGTAGAAGCCTTAATCATGTTTTCAACTATTATATTCAGTCAGTCAGTTAAGTGATAAACGCTTTCGGCGATCATGTTTCGAAAAAGACATGATTGACTGGGCAGAAGATTATCCCGCAGTAGGTTGCTATTGCTTCCAGTGGTAGACTGGTTGCAAGCCAAGGCTACAGAACCCTATCTGTCCTTCTATATAACCCATAGATGGAAGGAAGAGACGGATTAATACCTTTCCCTAAGGTATTTGTGCGTAAGTGAATGCAAGAAATTTAACTGGAATTCGAACTCGGCACCCGGTCTCTCATTCTGAGTCGATATCCACTGCACATCCTATTAATCACTTACGCTAAAATACCCCTGTAAAAAGCATTAATCCAGTTCTTCTCGATCCAGCGATGGGTTGACTAGCAGGACAGATTAGAGTTATAGCCTTGGGTTGATACTAGTCTACTGCAGAAAGAAATTCAATCAGTTATGGATCGAAAAAGACATGATCAACTAACCAACGTGTTTTACGTATAGCAATAAACTGACAGACTGATATACAACTTTAATTAACACAGATGTAAGGAGTACTTAAAAGAGAAACATGTTCATTTTATTTTTATTTCGATATGGTTTATATATATATATATATATATATATATATATATATATATATATATAAACTCATAAATAATTTCGTCTATGTTCGTATGTGTGTGTGTCTTCATATTAGACAACTAAATTTGTTTACTAACTGTGTTCACCTGTCAGCGTAGCAACTGTTTTCCAAGAGTATTAGAATATTTTACACATTGCTGAAATCACCTAACAGAAAATTGAAAACTTTCTCATTATATTTATACTCTTCTTCGGAGATGTTTTCTCACATTCATCCTCGAATCTTTAGATAGGCCCTCCCTTATCTATCTATCTATCTATCTATCTATCTATCTATCTATCTATCTATCTATCTATCTCATTCTCTTCATATCTATCTATCTATCTATCTATCTATCTATCTATCTATCTATCTATCTATCTATCTCATTCTGTCCATATCTATCTATCTATCTATCTATCTATCTATCTATCTATCTATCTATCTATCTATCTATCTATCTCTCATTCTGTCCATATCTATCTATCTATCTATCTCATTCTGTCCATATCTATCTATCTATCTATCTATCTATCTATCTATCTATCTATCTAGTAGACATATCTTTAATTGATATATCCCGCAACTAAATACATATGGTACATACGTGTAAACACACATATGCAAACACGCACAATAACACACACACTCAGGCACATGCGGCCTCACACACTAGCACACATACACTCACGCACTCACACACACACACAATTACCAGCACACATACACTCACTCACTCACTCACACACACACACACACACACACACACACACACACACACACACACACATGTATATATATATATGTATAGGCTAAGCCCTTGGTCCCTGTTCAGGATGTGGTCTCCGGCTTTCTCTCTTCCAATCTTTTCACTTTTTTTTTCAATTGGAGTAGATAGACTAAACTATCGCCTGGTTCACACTCCACCCACGTCTATTGTACAGATGTAGAGGCTCTCCCTTCTTCCCTGTTTAGGATGTGGTTTCTGGCTTTCTCCTTTCCAAATCTTTTCACTCTTCCGTAGCCCCCTGCACATCAGTGGCGTTACCGCCTTGCTCGGGGTGATATGATTAATATATATATATATATATATATAGAGAGAGAGAGAGAGAGAGAGAAAATTTTGTTTCCCTCCTCTCTCTTTCTCTCTCTCTCTCTTTCTCTCTCTTGTTTGTGTGTGTTATATTTCGGACAGTCTCAATATTAAATATGTGAGGAAGATATTGTGCAAACACAGGAACATATATTCACATCTACAATAAATACATAGCTCTTCTGAAAAATATTAATTTATTTCGGAAAAGCTTATTAGTTATGAATATTACTCTCAGGTGTGCTTATTTAATGAATATGTTCCGTTTGTTAAATTGAATGTCAATTTATGAAAATAATTTTATTTGAAATATGGATGAGAATGTGTGTTGTTATTGTTGAACACCTGTAAGTGCGTACATTATTGAAGAATCTTTAAAATCTTTCCTAAGGAAGTTACATTTTTTATAGATTATTTATTGAAATCTGAGTGCACCATTTTAAAATGTTTAATCAGAATATTTAAATCTCCCCAGTTAGTAACGGAAATTTTTGAGACCAGAAATTATTATTCATCAACATAAATTCACTTGGATTTTCTTTTGTATTTTCTGCTTTATTATCTGTTTTCTGATCTGTTTTAGTATCTGTTTTATTTTCTTTTTATTTCCGGTTTTATTCCTGTTTTAATATCTGTTTTATTATCTATTTTATTTTCTGTTTTATTTTCTGTTTTATTATCTGTTTTCATATCTGTTTTATTTTATGTTTCATTTTCTGTTTTCTTATCTGTTTTCTTATCTGTTTTAGTATCTGTTTTATTTTCTTTTTATTTCCGGTTTTATTCCTGTTTTTATATCTGTTTTATTATCTATTTTATTTTCTGTTTTATTATCTGTTTTATTTCCTGTTTTATTATCTGTTTTCATATCTGTTTATTTTATGTTTCATTTTCTTTTCTTATGTTTTCTTATCTGTTTTCTTATCTGTTTTATTATGGTTGTAAAAATTACAATATCGAAAACAGAATAACAAAAAACAAACAAACAAACAAAAAACAGAATACAAGGTGAATAGATTTGATTTATGTTGTAATAAATGATTTCTGTTTAAAAAAATTAAGTAAATTTGGAAAAACTAGCAAAAGAGATGAAGAAATAAAATATGGCCGACCTCATTTGTTTACGCTTAACAGATTATGCTTAATTGTTTAGATACATTTGTTTATATGTATTGCTGAAGACTGAAAAAGTAAATAGACATGAATTTAGCAGAGATGTTTATTAATTTGTAAATCTATTATAAAATTATTTATATAAAATCTTTAAACTTAAATTATATTAAATAAACGCCATTGATTGATTGATTGATTGATTGATTGTTTGATTACTTAGTTTTCAGTCATAATATAATCAGACCAATGCACATTTGTATTAAACTGTGTTCAATACAATTATACTGTAGAATTTTGAATATTTTCCATTGGTAAACGAGGTATTACGCGACCTAGGTTTCTATAATGAGTGGTGTCTTGATTTTCATTAAGTGATTTTACCGTTTGCCGTTTTTTAAGAACTCTCACGTAACGTGGCTCACGTTGTAAGCTTTACAACGGTGGCAAAATATGTAGACTGTGCCAGGAAAAAAGTTAGAGATTATGCTATTCCTAAACAAAAATGAACAATTGAATGAAAGGACGGAAATTATGACTAAGTGTAACCACACTAAAAATACCTCTTAGATTCATACAAACATGGATGAAAACGTTATAATTTCTTGTAATTTTAAAAATTGCGCGTTCAAAAATTCCCTGCCACATGAGCATACTAAAAAATAAAAAATAAAAAAGCAAAAACAAAAGCAACAAAACACCGTTAAGTAAGCGTTCTTAAAAAGATACCTGGGTCGTGTAATAACTCGTTTGCAAATATATATATATATATATATATATATATATATATATATATATATAGGATGAGGGGTATGTCTAAATTACACAAAAATGAAAATAATTCTGACATTTTATTTTAACAGGTATATTTACCAAAATTAGACAAAACTATATTGAAATAATAGTGTAAATGTATTCAATAAAAATTGCCATTGGCTTCAACCACGGTCCAAAGCCGACTTTGGAATCTCCTGCAGCTTATTTAAGTTAGTGAATGCTGCCTTAATCCTTGCCTTCAGTTCATCTTTAGTGTTAAAAAGAGTTTTGTTGGTCCCTAGCCCAACAGCGCCCGACACAATAATTTATGGGGTTGAAATCTGGGGAGTTATGTGGCCTGATGTAAGGGGTGATGTGATCGCAGAATTTGTCTTCCAGCCATGATTGTGTTCTCCTGTTTTGGGGATATGGTGCAGAGTCTTTTTGTCTTCTTCCAGCAGCCATCCTCTTTGCCCACGGCAGCGCTACCTCCTCATAGCACTTATTTTAGGCCTTCCGTGGTTGAGTCTGAATCCATCAACAAGAAATTCAGGAATAAATTACCAGAACGGTCAGAGTGAGTTGTCCAGCTACCGTACTTTCGTATTAGACTCATGTAACTTTTCTAGATGGTCTTCACTGTCATCAGATTACTCCAAAATACTCCGGAAGGTTCATATAAGAGCTTGTTGTGCAAATACACAGCAGTACAGCAGGCTGCTTCCAAATTTCTGTTGGAGTGAATTATGTCATTGTACCCTTTTCCTTATAGATGGTGCCAAACCCACCTTACTGCATTGGGTAGTCGACAAATTCAAAAACAAAGCGCATGCGTGAAATTATAAATATAAAATGGCGTTAATTAACCCATCGTAC
Source organism: Ascarosepion bandense (assembly GCA_037127315.1). Classification (NCBI taxonomy): domain Eukaryota; kingdom Metazoa; phylum Mollusca; class Cephalopoda; order Sepiida; family Sepiidae; genus Ascarosepion; species Ascarosepion bandense. Next base: position 2,579,958 of record JBBBDQ010001611.1, on the reverse strand, counting down.
TATATATATATATATATATATATATGTGTGTGTGTGTGTGTGTGTGTGTGTGTGAAAGGTGTATGCATATAATTATAAAAATCAATACATATATATATATATATATATATGCAATTTGTTATATATATTATATTGTTTACATATATATGCGTGGTACTTATTTAAAAGCGCTCAATATCAGTGATAGAGCAGACATTCATATAGATAAGTGTGAGTTTGTTTGTCTCACACCTATCTATATGAATATATCAAACTCACACCTATCTATCTATCTATCTATCTATCTATCTATCTATCTATCTATCTAATAGAATTGTGAATTAATTAACAAAATTTGACTAAATTATTTAACATTTGAATTTTCAGGGAGGTGATTCTAGTCGACCCAAGTTTTCCAAATTTTTCCGCATATATATATATATATATAAACAAAATTCTTTTTCAGATATATATATATATCTATATATACATGTAAAAATACGGACAGCTTCTTGGGCCGATTAGGCGCCATCATCAGACAGATGATGAAGATTGCTTTCAGGCATGAAACAAATTGTCGCCTGTGAATGTTACGGTCAGTGTACACTCTTGCATTTACATGCGCTCCGAACCTGGTATTTAGTACTATTATCCATGATTAAAGTACAACTTGAAACAAAACACAATTCGGTCGGGTTTCAATCCTGGGTTAAAAACCAATCGGAGACTAACCGTACTGATCTGTCTGCGGATGACAATATATATATATATATATATATATATATAAGAAGTAGTACAAACTAATGGTCATCTGTGTGCAGTGATTTACTTTATTAAAAGTGTTCGATACTTAGCAGTGCATTATATATATATATGATAATTTATAATTTATAATAAATATTCACTGCTCTGTACATCATATATCGAGCACTGTTTTAAATTAATGTTTTGGACGGAAAAAAATTTTCTTTTTTCTCTCCTCATTCCATCCTCTCTCGGATATATATATATATATATATATATATATATATATATATGTGTGTGTGTGTGTGTGTGTGTGTGTGTATTTCACACAGATGAAAATATAAAATTTGAAAATCCAACTGGAGATTATATGAGTATTTACTTTTAGTGACATTACCGCATGTGTCTGTGCGATGATCTGCTTTGTGACAGATGCGTTACACATCATGGCATGCAGAGACGTCAATCAATCTCAATTAAATTTCTGAATATCATAGAACAGTATAATCGATTATGTTACTTCAAATAAATATTCTTAAATAATCAACATTTTCGACTTCTTTTCTATCGAAATTTTGATAAAACTATTGAATTTATTAAGAAACAAAATATTACTAAAAATACGTTGTATATATTTGACATTAAGATATTGTTATTTTTTGTTTTCTTACGAACGCCTTATTCCTTAATATGAGCACATATTTTACAAAAACTGATTGCATGTCATCTTGCACTAATACACTAATCGACAGAAAAAAATCAATTCCCAATTCAAAATCCCCAAAATATCAAACGGCTTTAATACAGATATAGATAAACAAATAATCAAACAAACAGGCAAACAGACAATTTCTCAACAATGATCATTGGGAGATGGCTAGCTAAGGTGATTTAATTCGATTAAGTGATTCCCACTTTTCTTCAAATATTCAAAGTCATTTTCCTCACACAAAAATTTGTGATTCTTTGAATATAAACTGAGGAGATCAAAGAAACGCATCGTTAATAAATTTGTTTTTCATCCTCATCTATCTATCTATCTATCTATCTATCTATCTATCTATCTATCTATCTATCTATCTCAGTCTGTTCCTTTCTATCTATCTATCTATCTATCTATCTATCTATCTATCTATCTCAGTCTGTTCCTTTCTATCTATCTATCTATCTATCTATCTATCTATCTATCTATCTATCTATCTATCTCAGTCTGTTCCTTTCTATCTATCTATCTATCTATCTATCTATCTATCTATCTATCTATCTATCTATCTCAGTCTGTTCCTTTCTATCTATCTATCTATCTATCTATCTATCTATCTATCTATCTATCTCAGTCTGTTCCTTTCTATCTATCTATCTATCTATCTATCTATCTATCTATCTATCTATCTATCTATCTATCTCAGTCTGTTCCTTTCTATCTATCTATCTATCTATCTATCTATCTATCTCAGTCTGTTCCTATCTATCTATCTATCTATCTATCTATCTATCTATCTATCTATCTATCTATCTATCTCAGTCTGTTCCTTTCTATCTATCTATCTATCTATCTATCTATCTATCTATCTATCTATCTCTGTTCCTTTCTATTTCTATCTATCTATCTATCTATCTATCTATCTCAGTCTGTTCCTTTCTATCTATCTATCTATCTATCTATCTATCTATCTATCTCAGTCTGTTCCTTTCTATCTATCTATCTATCTATCTATCTATCTATCTATCTATCTATCTATCTATCTATCTCAGTCTGTTCCTTTCTATCTATCTATCTATCTATCTATCTATCTATCTATCTATCTATCTATCTATATGAGCACAAAACCGAGGCGTTTTTCGAGCTAATAGATTATTATGAATTTTGTCTTTATTCATATTGTCTTTTGACATACAGATGATCTATATGAAATCCCTAGACACGCACGACAAGATATAGTATTTATGTCAATATTGTCTTATATAATTATATACGCAGCGTCCTTGATATTAAGCATTCTAACACCCTAAAAATAGCATATCTGAAATACACACACACACACACACACACACACACACACACACACACACACATATATATAGTCATCCGCAGAAAGATTTATTTCACTGTATCATTTTTTTTCAGTAAATCACAAGTATTTTATATGCATATATATACATATATACATTCGCCAAATATGGAGTATACACCAAACTACCCAGACTTCAACCGTTAGGTATCGTCAGGCACATGTGCGTAAATTTCAAAAAGCCACTCCCAAATTATACATATATATATATATATATATATATATATATATATATATATATATATATTGATTGTTTCATTACTTGTAGAACTTTTGAATATTTTCCATTTGTAAATGAGTTATTACGCGACCCAGGTTTCTACAGTCAGTGGTGTCTTCAGGCGACTTTCAATAATTGATATTACCGTTTACCGTTCTTTTTAAGAACGCTCACCTAACGATGTTTTTTGTTTAACGCTCACGTAGCAGGGAAATTTTGAACGCGCAATTTTTAAAGTTATATATATATATATATATATATATATAGAGAGAGAGAGAGAGAGAGAGGGCGAGAGAGAGAGAAAGAGTGAACGAGTGGGATAGATACATATCTAAATATAGGCCTTATATTAAAGTGGTAATCAAATTCCGAGTGACGATTTTCTTACCGCATGAAACTCTAAGTACCAGATTTTGATTCTTCTACACCTATACGCATTGTCCCTCAAAATCATGGATGGTCATGACTCCTCACAATTTTCTATCGTTTGTAACATTTAGTATATTTGTTCTTTTTGCCACCTTTCAACGTCCTTGTCCTGCTTTCCGGTTTTATATATATATATATATATATATATATATAGAGAGAGAGAGAGAGAGAGAGAGAGAGGGATAGAGAGAGAGAGGGATAGAGAGAGAGAGGGATAGAGAGAGGGATAGAGAGACATATGTGCTGCTAATGTAACGGTTATCTGTCATGAATGTGAAATCGGTGAGCCCGCCTCGTCCGAATGCATGTCCGAAGAAAAGCCTGAATCCATCTTTTCTCGTTTCGCTATAACTACTGTGTGTTACTTCGCAGAGTGGAAGCCTAAGCTGGTAGCTACTATAGGAAAAAGACGACTGGATTTGAAACCGTACTGTAGGCAACCATTAAATATGCTGATAACACATTGAAGATAGCTGGTTCAGAACGGAAAATGTATGATTTCCTACAGACACTAGCAAAGGAAAAATAGTCGAAAGAAACAAACAGCTGCTGTAAGAAGACAGCATATATGGTTGCAAGCAAAGAAGTACATGCAAATTATAAATAGAAGATGCTAAAATCCAGCAAGTTCAAAAATTTAAATAGCTAGAAATTGTTTTAACAAAGGCCGAAGAAAAGCGACACCGAAATCCGAAGGTACATTCGGATAGCAAAAGTTGCCTTCCAGAAGCTAAGCAAAGAATAAAGATTCAGAAATTTTTATTAGAAACAACAAAAGAGCACCTAATTGGTGTATAATAACAGTCCACTTATAGGAGTAATATTCTAGATAAGTTTTTAACAAATGAAGAAGAGACTCGGGGAAATAGAATTTGCTTTCACAGAAGGTTGTTCAGAATAACATGGATGGGACATGTGAGCAACGACAAAGTTTTGCATAAAATAGAAAAAAAAAAGATTTATATACTTAACATCAGAGACAGTTGAAATTAATAGAGCAAATGAGGAAAGGGGTAAGAAACTTGACGCGCAGAAGGAGAGCAAAAGGGACAGGGGAAGAGATTGGCTAACCTAACAAGCTTATGTAAGCTTTTTAGGTTAGATGCTCACTTCCCCCGTGATTAACGGAGTTATGTAAAAAGAGATCAAGGGAACCCTACTGCGCAATTGGGCCATCTATTTTAGGTGCAACATTTCGCGAGTTTTGTTTGTGCTCAGAATTAGTTTTGTAAATTCGTTTATTTCTAACGAAATAAATAAGTCAGTGCTTAGCACTTGAATTTTTAAATCTAGAATTTGTTTTGTTCACTACAATGCTTCAAATTAGAGTCTATAACACTATTGCGCTTCGAAGTAACACTTTTACTTTGGATGATAAACACATAAATTTATAGAAATTGACTCTGCACTATTTACATTATTCGAACTATTGTCCTGATCTTCGTTGCCATTTTTACGTTTCGTAAATATAAACACATACAGAAATTGACTAATTATTATATAGAATACACAAGTGAGCATTTAAGTTGAACAAATATATTCGTTATATGTCATCAATAAATACTCCAATGTCGCTTACATTCTTGTTGGTCCTGGGTATGACGATAAACTGCATCCAGCAGCAAAGCCTCTGATTGGGAGGTTATGAGGAGCATAGAACCACCTCTTAATTGCTGTTGTTCTCAGGTCCACCCTGACCCGGAGTGATAACACCTAATAGGGTCCCAGCTATGGACAAATAGTTAACCCCCAAAACTGGGGTCAAAACACTATTAAAGTATAAAAATACACTTTTTATAGAAATATATACATAAAAATAGACTTTCATAGAAAAATATACAATTTTGAAGGAAAAACGTATTCTCAGAAAAAAATTTTTGAATACAAACTAGAAGACCTCTTCAGTTTTCTAAAAAAAAAAAAAATAAAAGATAAAAATTAATTAAAATCTGACTAAATCAACCTTCTTACTGTAACCGAACATTAAAAACCATCTTAAAACCCCACCTTTTTGGCATTAAATAATCCACTGAGATTGATATGCCGTTAAACAAAACTGAAACTCAAATATTCTTGGTAGTTCATGGCTTACTGCCATTCATAATTAACCATTTCTATTTAGTGCGTAAAGCGAAGTTAATCAATTGTTTGACTTTAGAGTTCAGGACAAGAGCATAGCTTGACTCAGACGTGGATAGATTCTTGAGAAAATATATCTGCCAAAACGAAATCTCTCTGAACACTGATACAATTCTAGATCATTGAGCAAGAAGATTACACGCGAATTAATGTAAAATATTGATTAAAAGCCGAGCACATTTTCTTTTCTGTTTGTCTTTTTTATAAAGATAAATGGACAGAATAAATGCAAGAAAATATGTACACGAATACAGAAAAAATACATACACCTACTGAGTCGCGAAATAAATATATATATATATATATATCTCATATATATATTGATATTTATGAATATCTGAAATAGAAGAAATACATATATCTCATATATATATTGATATTTATAAACATATGAAATATAAGAAATATATATCTAATAGTTTGTCTTTTGACTAAAAGAATTACACGTCGGATTATCGATTGAAGTTTCATTAGCCTTCAAACACGAGATTTTGGAGGGTTTATCTTAAAAAAAGATATTTCCATTCCTGGATGAACGAAATAAGAAATGATCAGTTTCTTATGTTTTATTATTCGGATCTGTTTAGTTTAGTTGTTAAACCTAAACTGAAAAAATAAAGGGTTTGCATAAAAATTCCGATGTTTCATGGCAGAATTATAGACATTCCTGAAAAAGGCCAAAGAATACAACGAGTAAAACTTGAGTATAGTTAAACAAACTTACTATGCTGATCCGGGTAAGGCATATTATAAGCAATTTTTTATTCACATTTTACCAGGTGTCAACTTAGTATATATATATATATATATATATATATATATATATATATATATATATGTACTGGTGTCAGTCGGAGTCGCTACCTCTTCGGCTATAGGCGCATGGAATCAGAGAGAGAAATTTTAACGTGTTGTATATAAGCAATATATACACACGCCAGTCAACGAAAGAACTCTATTCATTTATGAAGAGTACTGCTTATATTGCACAAGTAGAAACTTTTTTTTAATTTACTTCTCTAGAGAGCTCAATCGTAATGAGAGTTTAATATATTAGCCTGTTTCGCTGTATCACAGCTCATCAATGTGGCTAGACACATCCACCTGCTTCTGACCGGGATCGAAACTCGACCGATTTTGTGTCAGTCGGAGTCAAATTTTCTTATTACAATGGTTTATAAATCCATTGTAACAACAACATTACAATACTAAGCTCTATTCTGTATCAAGCACTCAGTATAAAAGTAAATGCTTGTTTTTAATCTACGTGTTCTTTCACTTTTTGTAATATATATATATATATATATATATATATATATATATATATATATATATATATATGTAAAGAAAAGCTTAACGCTATTCGTCTAAAGTTGTTATAAATCATAATTTATTTTCACGAATTAGGATGCTCATCTCCTCAGACCACGATTTCGTTTGGTTTAAATTTCTTGAGAACATTTTCAAACAAAGGGAAATTCAAGCAATATGACTGAGAATAAAAATCTTTAAACTTATCTTGTAAGGGTCACAAAGGTTACGGGAGAATATTTTCATTGATCAGAATGAATGACAATAAGCTTACTAACCATATACATCCACCCAGGTGCACTCGAATACCTATATACATATATGCTGTTGGGGCACCTTCCTTATTTACACTAATACGGACTCTTCCTAAGACTATATATAGTAGTAGTCATTAATGGACTACAGTGAGTTAGTGTATCCCAGCGATCTAGTCCTAGGGTAACATTGCCAAGTCTCACGTCACGTATTATCTCGTATTCTCTCGTATTCGACTAACCGTATTGTACGACGTTCTACTAACCCTCTCTGTATATATTTCTCTTCAATATATTGCGTTTTCTACCGTATTACTCTGCGTTGTGTATTTATTGGACCTAACCCCAGATCCACATCATATACATACATAAAAATATACGTTGTTTTTTTTCATTTAATTTTGGGACTAAATTCTACTAAATTGTTGGTTTAAAGGCCTTTTCGACTTTTACTAAGTTGAAACTTAGTAAAAAAAATAGAAAGTTATCTTAGTTTTACGTCTATTGAACAGGTGAAGAGGCTCATCCCTTGTTTCCTGTTTAGGATGTGGTTTCCGGTTTTTCTCTTTTCAAATCTTTTCACTCTATTTTTTTATTTTATTTTATTTTATTTTTTAATTGAAGTAGATAGACTAAACTATCGCCTGGTTCACACTCTACCTACGTCTATTGAACAAGTGAAGTGGCTCATCCTTGTTTCCTGTTTAGGATGTGGTTTCCGGTTTTTCTCTTTTCCAATCTTTTCACACTTTTTTAAAATTTTATTTTATTTTTTAATTGGAGTAGATAGACTAAACTATCGCCCAGTTCACACTCCACCCACCTCTATTGAACAGGTGAGGAGGCTCATCCCTTGTTTTCTGTTTAGTGTGTGGTTTCCGGTTTTTCTCTTTTCCAATGTTTTTAATCTTTTTTTATTTTATTTTATTTTATTTTATTTTTCAATTGGAGTAGATAGACTAAACTATCGCCCGGTTCACACTCCACCCTCGTTTATTGAACAGGTGAAGAGGCTCATCCCTTGTTTCCTGTTTAGGATGTGGTTTCCGGTATTTCTCTTTTCCAATCTTTTCACTCTTACGTAGCCCCCTGCGCATCAGTGGCGTTTTCGCCTTGCTTGGGGTGATATGATAAAAAAACAAAAAAAAAAAACGTGAATATATATATATATATATATATATATATATATATATCCATTAATATATGCATGCAAATATTCTGTCATAGGAATTTGTTAAATGATTTTTTGAACTTGATTTTTTGGCTAAGTTGTCTAGTGTATCGGCGTACATGTCTGGTTTTCGTAGGTCAGTATGTGTGTGTGTATGTGTGTGTGTGTGTGTGTGTGTGTGTGTGTGTGTGTGTGTGAATACGAGTGTGTATATATTTATGAGATATTTGTATATATATATATATATTAGATCAAATAAATTTCGAATTCTACATACGTTGTATAGCTATTTCAGGGAGAAAATAGCTATTTCTCGCTTCATCAGCAACGATCAAAATCATTTTTTGTTATTTCAAATATGGTACAAAAGGTCACATACTTTTTTTCCCTTTTTTATATAAGTTTCCCTTCCTTTCACCATCTGAAGCCGGCATTTGTCAACACAGCTACCGAAATTGTTTATGTCTTATTTTTTCTTTAAACCTTTCCCTGTCTACCCCATTTTCTCTTTCTATCTCTCTTTCACCACTTCTATTCCTGTGTCACGGTTAAATTTTGATTTTTTGATTCTTTAATACAGACGTAATCTAAAAGTCTACTTCTAATATCGAGTTTTGAATCTCTTTCTCTTTTTCTGTTTCTATGTTTGGATGAAAAATTTAAAAAATTCTCTTTCTTAATTCATCCTCACATTTTATGTAAACTTCCTGTGTATTGATATGTTTTTGGGCTCCTTCCGGTAAGTGAATTTTTGTACCATGTTTGAAATTATTATTTTTTTGCTTTTGATCGTTGCTAAAGGAGCGAGATTTTTCTCACTGAAATAGCTATACAACGTGTGCAGAATTTGAAAAGCTCTTTCCAATTCTGTACTTAAACGTTTTATCATTTAAAATTTCCTTAAGTGCTTAAAAATGGTAATCAGTGGGTGAAAGTTCAGAAGAATATGAAGGAAGTGGTAAACTCTCGTATCCCAAGTCATCCTTGCAACATGTGGCCACGCATTATCGTAGAGCATGTCGATTCACCAATGCAGGCCTTTGTGCCTTTCAGCAAGCTGACTGAAGTTAAGTTCTGCATTAATGTTCTGACTGGCTTCCAGAAATCTGTCGTGGATAACACCAATTGAGGACCATCAGACAGTCACGATAATCTTTTGCTGAAGCAACTTTGGCTTTGGGAAATGTTTAGGGAACTCATCATGATCCTGCTATTGACCTGATTACGGTTATTATAAAGAATCCACTTTTCATCACAAAGGACAATTCGATTAAGAAAGTGATCATTAGTGTTACACAGAAAAAAAAACAAACATCAAGCACACTTCCAAACTCCTAAGTTTTTATTTTTATTTTTATTGAGATCATGAGGAATCCATTTATCGAGTTTTTTCACCTAACCAATAATTTGCAAATGGCGTGTGACTAATACAGTGCTGACACCAAGCGTTTGAAACATTTCTCTGACATTTTGGCATGGGTTTTGCTCAACAACTGCTTGCAATGTTCGTTGTCAAGACTGCATGTCCGTCCTATACCTTCTTCATCTTCAAGGCACTCATCATGGAATTTCAGGAACCATCTCCGTACTGTCCGAGCACTTGTGAAGCCATATCCCAATATTATGTTTATATTGGCAGAAGTTTGGGAGACTGTGTCAAATTTGAATTCATGCAACTTCTTTAAATTACTTCTTTAAATTACTAATCCCACCCCTTTGAATTTTCTGTGATGAAATTTTTTTCTGGACTTCTGTCAGGATAAAATCTTTTGTCATTTGAATTTGTTGTGAATACATTTTCATTGCTGAAGACGCGAGAAATGGCTATTGAACGAATTTGAACATCGAACTTTTGTTTTATTTTATAATTGGCTCTGTAATTAGAATATAAATATTCACTGAATTCTCCATCTTGATCAATTAATGAAATTAATATTAATTAGGATCAGGTTTTTGGGATTTACCTACCTGCTTATCGTTTTGGATTATATATATATATATATATATATATATATATATATATATATATATATATATCTGTGTGTGTGTGTATATATACCGGGTGAAATAGTTAAATTGACTAAATGACACACAAGTGAAAATAGCACTAACATCTCATTTTAGTGGCTATGTTTGCTATAATTACATAAAATATCTTGAAATACTAAAGAGTAAATTTATTCAATAAAATCATCTTTGGCTTCAAGCACGGTCTACAGAAGACTTCGGGATTTTATAGAAATCTTCTGGATAGTCTCCTTATCTAAGTTGGTAAATGCTGCCATGAACTTTGTCTTCAGTTCATCGTTGGTGTCACATAGACCTTTATTTATCTCTCACACAATTGTGTCACACACATACAAATCAAGAGGGGGGTTGCAATCTAAAATTTGGTGGCCAGATGTAAGTAGTAATCTGGCCGCAGAAATTATCTGACATCCGTGACTTAGTTCTCCTTCATGTGTAGCATTGTGAAGAGATATGTTGCCAGACAGGCCTTCCTAATGAGCCAGGAGAGCACACAAAATGTCTCTGAAATGTTCGTATTGCATCATCCGGCACGAATGCCAAGCAGTACAGCATGCCGTTTCCAAATTTCTGTTGAAATGAATTGTGACATGGTGCTCTTTTTATCACAGACACTACCCAACTGACCCTACGATACTGTGCTGGCGACATTATCAAAATCTAAGACAAACAACGCACATGCGAGAAATGAAGAATAGAGAGTGCTGACAATTAGCCCATCGCACTCTGTATACACACATATTCATACAAACCGACATACATTCTCACACACTCGCGCGTACGCGCGAGAGCACACATACGCACAAACACAAACACACACACACGCATATATATATATATATGTGCGTGTGTGCGTGTGTGTTTGATAACATATTGTTTTATAATATGCTATATTTATATGCAAAAATTCTTAATAGATTTATCTAAACCTATCGATCGAAAAACTGTAAAAATTTCAAATCAGAGGATAAAGTCATTTCCACATTTATTTACCTATTGACAACACACATACGCACCAAACCACACACTCACCTTTACCCCCACCATATATATATATATATATATATATATATATATATATATGTGTGTGTAATTACGATTGAGCTCTCTAGAGAAGAAAATTTAAAAAAAACAACAGATTCCACTTTTGCGATTTAAGCATTACTCTTCAGTAATGAATTGAGTTCTTTCGGTGACTGGCGTGTGTATGCATTGTTTATATATATATAACACGTTAAAATTTCCCTTCTCTGATTCCATGCACCTATGGGTAGCGACTCCGACTGACACCAAATCGGTTAAGTTTCGATCCCGGCCAGAAGCAAGTGGATGTGTTTAGCCACACTGATGAGCTGTGATACAGCGAAACAGGCTTGTATGTGGATGACTAATATATATATATATTGTTGGTTGTGTCGAAAACTTTTTCTTTATGTGAGTGTGGGCGGTGGTATATACGTGAGAATGTTTGTTCACTTTGACAGGTGTCATCTAACCTGCAATCTTGGAAATTACATTTTTTTCCTCCAGCGACTGCATCTTTTCATGTCAGTATCGTATCTCGTGTGCAAGTTGCGTTTGAGAATCCCATCAGGGAAGAAAATAATGAAATCTTCTCCCAATGAACACTTCACTGAACTTACCTTACAGTCGAGGAAATAAAATCGCTGTTCCCATATTTTATCCGATTTATCCCAGTGCATCTGCATTTGACAGCGAGTCTTGCTTGAATTTTCTCAAAGAATATTCATAATAATACTGTATTATTATAATGATTCAGTTTTCTTAACAAATATTATTAATTGATTCTTAATTATTTGATTTTTATATATTTTTTAAGAGTAACAAGAATTTTCTGCTATTCCTCGAACAGATAAACATATAGAGAAAATATTTGCTCATATTCAGAATATTCATTTGCAATCTGCCGTCCTGACTTACGAATGGAGAAACAATTAAGACGTATCTGATGATATCAAAGCCAAAATTCATACGTTTTTTCCTTAGTTAATAGGATCATGTTTTATACTTAATTCACCCCGCGCAAAGCAATTATACATTTAGACGCAAGAGGCTGGCGTGTGTGAGAGAGAGAGAGACTTTATAAGAAATTGGAAACCCAATGTTAAACAGAAAACAAAGGCCATTTACATTATTCTGACTATTGTCCACATGTTGGTTGCTATTTGTATGACGTTTCAGTCATTATACGCTCCTTTTTCAGGTGCTAAGAATTTTCGAACCGAACCATTTATTAAGATTACTGGGATATATCATTCTCATTCCTCGTTTAGTAGTCATGAGTTATCTCCCTCTAACCCAACTCTCTAAGTTACTTGTTCACAACTGCTGTAGCCTGGTATTGAACTCACAACCATTTGAGTCATGTGACTGGAACTAACCAACGTCTATATCCACTGAGCCAGATATCATTAAGGAACAATTGCATTTCTAGGACTTATAAACCTAATGTTCAGTAACCTTTTTTTTTACCAGAGTTCATATTGCAATTTTTGATGTTAATTGTTTCTCTAGTATTTTTATCAGAGCTCTTATTGCAATTTTTGATATTAACGGTTTTCTCTAGAGAAGCATAGTGTACCTACTACCTCATCTCATAAATATAGACAGGAAACGAAGGATAAATCTGTATTACTCTACACCTGTTAAAAAAAAACAAAAAAACAAAAAACAAGGAAGAGTGTGAACCGGACGATAGGCGAACCTATCTACACTGTTTGAATCGTTTCACCCCAAGCAAGATGATAATGCCACCAGAACACAATAGGGAAACCTTTTCTATTTAGTGTGTAAGGCTAAGCAAATGAATTGTTTGTCTTTAGACTTCAGGGCAAGAGCCTACCTTGACTCAAATGTGGATAGATTCTTGAGAAATTATATCTGCCAAAACGGAATCTCTCTGAACACTTATACAATTCGAGATCATTGAGCAAGAAGATTACAAGCAAATTAATGCAAAATATTGATTGGAAGCCAAGCACATTTTGTTATTTATTTTTTATAAAGATAAATGGTTGGAACAAATATGTATTCGAATACAGAAAAAGGTTTACGAAGGTGAAAGAGGAAGAGAATAGTAATACTGAGAATGGACAGGGCCGAGGAAAAGACCAAAAAGGAACAAGGTTCAAAAAGGCAGCCATAGTGATTGACATGAACTTATATATAATTATAATTTGATATACGCTTGAGTCTACACGGAGGCGACATATTTCTTCTGATCTATGATGATTATATAAAAATGGTTGTAAGCTGTAATGACCTGTTTCTTTTTGTTAAAAAGAAATATATATATATATATACATATCCGAGTGAATAAGGAACGAAGAAAAACATTTTTTTATAACGTCCAAAACATTAATTTAAAACAGTGCTCGATATATAATATAGAGCTGTGAATATTTATTATAAATTATAGTTTTAGAACATGTACACATTTTTTATATATCCACTACAAATCGTACATTTGTTTCGACATTGAAACTACAATGTCTCATCAGGTGGTGTGGACAGGAATGGAAAGCCTTTTTTCTTATATTTGGTCAGTTGTGTGTGGGATGTTGGTGGGGGTTAGTGATAAGGGAATAAGTCTTGTGAATTGTCCGTTTGAATTTTGAAGAAAGTGGTGTGGGTAGTGAATATTGTTGATTAATGAGTGTCTTGGAATTTTGTAGACAGATGTAACATTAGCAGATAGGATGTAAGTTTTTAGGATCTTGCGACTAGACTTTATCCTTTGGATTTATTAGAGGAGCAGAGTAGGGAGGTGTAAGGGGTGGGGAGGGATGGAAACGGACTTACCGCTTATTTGTACAACTATAGAATACTTTTGTATTTAAGCACACTTTTTATAATTAATCTAATTTTGTATATTTAACCTTAATTTTGGATTTAGGAAATCGATTTTCTCTATTAAAATTGAAATTTTAAATTAGATCACAGTTTGTGGTGTGTAATAGGTAAGATTTAATGTAAGAGGTAAAATTTAATGTTAGTATTTAAGGTAACAGGTAAGTAGGTAATGGGTGCGTAATAAGTAGAATTTAATGTAGGAGATAAGATTTAATGTTGTATTTAAGATAATAGGTAAATAGGTAATAGGTATGTTTGTATTTAAGGCAATAGGTAAAATTTAATGTGTGTAATTAAGCACAATTTTTATAATTAATCTAATGTTGTATATTTAACCTTAATTTTGAATTTAGGAAATCGATTTTTTCTATAAAACTTTTAATTTTAAAAAATTTTAAATTAGTTCACGGTTTGTGGTGTGTGTAAGAGTGTTGTTAGTATTATGAAAGTTTATCATTTCTAAGGGGTCCTAGCTCTGGCTTTTGTAGTATTTTTTAGCATGTTTGTAAGGTTAGTTCTTTAATCTGCTTGCAGTTTACTGTGGTTTCATGGTTCAAAAGCTTGTTGCTATCCATATATTTCACGATTTCAATTTTTTCTTGAAGACAAAGGAAACATGGTGCCTTTATTGATTAAGCTGTTCTTGCTTGTTTGAGGATTTTCCATGTAACTTTAGATGTTTTATTTTCTTTTAACTTCCAAAAGTGTTTGGAGAGAGACGTCATGTTTTGCTTTTCTTTGTTATTGAAGGATGAGAGGTGCTTGTAAAATCCAATATATATATATATATATATATAAGTATAGATGTCCAGTCCGTAAACGGCGAGGATAATCCAACAAGATCAATTTCCGGCAAAATTTTTTGAACCAAATGGAAGGAATATTATGTGGTCTGATGAAATGAGCTATTTAAGCTCATTGAAATGAATTATAATTTATAACCAATTTAAATGACGTGTTGAGGTTTCCTTTATATATATATATATATATATATATATATATATATATATATATAAGGATGACTTTTGGCTCAAAGCCACAACTATGGCTGAACTACTAAGAATTGTATTCAGTATTAAGTAGCAATGATTTATCTGGTCAACTTCCTTGCTATTACTACAAGGTAAGAATCCATCTATCTATCTATCTATCTATCTATCTATCTATCTATCTATCTATCTATCTATCTATCATTTGAATAATTCATAGTTCTTAACTTATATATACACAGATTCACCTACGATTACTTTTCTTTAATCAATTCATCCCTCAAGATGCAAGAGTCTATTAGGAATGAAACAGAATGAAAAAAAATCCTTTGAAGGAACCGAAAGCACAATCACAATTTCGACCTAGATTTCTACGGCAATATCAGTTATATATAGTATGCCTGTCCTCTCGTGATCATGTAAGTACAATTTTGTCCAGCCAAAGTCACCATTAAGAAGGGGTTTATGCATACTCTAATAGCATTTGTACCAGGAAAGCAAACATTTACCAATTGACTGAAGCCGTTTCATA
The DNA here is from genome assembly GCA_037127315.1 of Ascarosepion bandense. Lineage (NCBI taxonomy): Eukaryota > Metazoa > Mollusca > Cephalopoda > Sepiida > Sepiidae > Ascarosepion > Ascarosepion bandense. The sequence goes on along the minus strand of JBBBDQ010001611.1, from coordinate 2,564,217 downwards.
TCATTGTTAGTCATCGATGAATTTGTTGCTACTCTGTGCTACGGATGGCCTGGGTATTATCAGAGTAAAATCTTACAGTACCAAGCAATTCTGTGCATGAATTTTACTTTTAATTATAGTGGGGAGTAAGTCAATAAATCAGTCGCACTCTCTGATGCCAAAGAGCAATAATCTGAACCGCTAGGTGTCAAATCAGAATTTTTCTTGTTATTGTTGACTACAATAACGAAGTCTAAGAGACCTGACACTCCCCGTGAACTCTGCTACGTTGTAAGGAAGTTCAGGAAAGTATATCAGCCTATTAATGTTAATTTAATGTATCTAGCAGCTCACCTCAACAGAATATATATATATATATATATATATATATATATATATATATATATATATATAAGTGAGATTGTGAAAATTATACTCGCGTTGAAAAATTTCCTCGAAAATTATCGAAAAAAGAAAAAATAGTTTAAAAAAAAAGAAAGTGCTTAGTATATGAACGTCAGTCAAAAAAGTTCGCACCGAGATCAGCACGAAGCCCAAAGACAAAACCCTGATACGAATAAACAACTAACAAAAAGCGCTCAAAACAAAGGTAGAGCGAAATAAATAAATGGATCGTCAGGGAAAGCTTTGCCTGACGATCCGTTTAGGTGAAACCTAGGTAGGTCCGTCTGGCTCATTATATATATATATATCTAAACTTATTTATAAATGAAACTTTGTCTGTGTGTGTGTGTGTGTGTGTGTGTGTGTGTGTGTGTGTGTGTTTGTGTGTGTGTGTGTGTGTGTGTGTGTATCCGTTATCTATAGACTCCGAAACGGCTGAACCGATTTTCTTGAAAATTTACACATTTGTACTATAAGCATCTGCGAGTGTTCTTAGCTAGGTTTTGTGTCGAGGTACCCCCGATAAATATCGAAAATCGATAATCGAAAAAATCGGGTTATAGAAGGAGTGGTGTGATTTTAATCAAATGTGTATACCCTCATAGACAAAGACATAAGAAACGATATTCAGAAGTTTCAAGGTTGCAGTTCTTACAATAGTGCAGAAAACCGATAATATATATATATATATATATATATATATATATAAAAGGAAAGATACTTACATCCATTCATTTTTCTTTCAGTCTACGGTTCCGCTTTAACTGGAAACAACTATTGCTTTTTAGTCTTTCCTGCCAACATCCAAAGAGTCTGAGCTCCAGGACCATCGATTAGTTTTAAAGCTTTCATTACACCCGAGCAACGCCGGGCTATACTGCTAGTATATATATATATATATATATATATATATATATATATGACAAAGTTCAGAAAGTTTTCAGATGAGGCTTTTCGCAATTTAGAACTTCCTCGGGCTATACATACGCATAACAATTTTCCAAGCTTTCGATAAAAATAGTTCTTGATATATAACTAAATATACATCGTTTCCCATATGTGGGCTTATATATATATATATATATTCATCCGCAGACAGATCTGTTTCACAGCTCATCAGTACGGTTAGACTCCGATTGCTCCCTAACCCAGGCTCGAAACCCGACCGAATTGGCCTCAGTCGGCGACTCTACCCCTGGTATATAACAGAAAATGAATGTTTATTATGTTTAATCATGCAATTTTATCAGCATCGTATTTTGGCTTTAATTTCAGGTGAAAATAAAGAAAAAAATTGTCCAACATTTGAATATATTTTATTATGCTGGTTCTAGGCTTTTGGTTCACATGAAGCATTTTCAGAGAAGTTACAGGGACATTAACATAAAGACATCTATCATCAAAGATGATATTATCTTGTGTTGACATAAAACATTGCTATGAGACGATAACAGTCACCGAATAGTAGACGCAGGTTGTACATTTTTAATGCGGTTTTATGACATCACACTGCGAGAGAGACCGAAATGTTAACAGAACCATATGATAGCCTCTTCTTTTTATTGGCTGGCCAAAACAAAGGCTTCCTGTCTGCCTTGTTAAAATTTTGCAAAGTAATAATAACAAAAGAACCATTCTATTTTAATTTAGAATTATCCACTTGTCAATAAATACTAAAAATAGTATGAAATACATCATTTTTGAAAAACTAGGGTGTCCTAATAATTATGGCCGGTAGTGTATGTCCGCCAAATCTTCGCTTTTCATTTATTAAGTTTAAACAAAGTTTATGGTTGATAGTGTTGTGTTATGGAAACTTGGTTACATTTGTAATTCGTGTACATTTGTGGGTAGAACAACGTTTAACGAGTGTGGTATTGAGTTAACTAAAAAGTGGCTGATATTTACGATGAAAATGTGTATAGGTAAGGGATACTGTTCTATAGCCTGCACGTTACCCAGACCTCAGTCCTTTGAATTTCTATCCGTGCGGTCACCTAAAACAATTTTTATGCAGGAGATGAAAGTGTCATGAGGGTTAGCGAAACCATTCGACACCGTGTAGGAGTATTTGAAATGGTCCGTCAATCAATGGTCAAACGGGGTGCATGGAAGGGAAGGATATTTTGAACAGTTTGAACATTTGTTACGGGTTACTGTGTTGAGGTACAATGATGGCCTTTTGGACATATGTTTATATTAACATTTTACCATTTTTGGTGTGAGGAACCCGCCTCCAAAGTTTGTAAAAGTAATTTTGATACACCCTATATAAAATTTACTCTTATTTTAAGCAAAACTACTGTGCGTTGTGGTGCAGTGGATATCGGATCGGAACGAGAAATCGGGGAGCCGAGTTCAAATTCCAGTTGAATTCATTGCATTCACTTACGAGCAAATACCTCTGAGAAAGGTATTAATCCGTCTCTTCCTCTCAGTTATGGGTTAAATAACAGGAAAGATTGGGTTCTATAGCTTTGGCTGGCAACCAATCTACCGTAGAAAGCAATGGCAAACTACTGGGGGATAATCTTCTGCCCAGTCAGTCATGTCTCTTTCGAGACATGATCGCTCAAGCGTGTTTCACGTATGGCACTTAACTGACTGACGGTTTTCTTAGCATAGTGTAATAGTTTGTAGATCAATTTAAAAAAATATTCATATCGTCCCAAGCAAGGCAGTTTACTGCCACTGGCGCGCAGGGGGTTACATAGGAAGAAAGTTATGAGAAAGAATGACAGGTTATAGGGGTTGTCCGGAAGTTGGTAAGTGAAGGATGAGAATACTGATGAGAGTAGAGTGGACGGAGAAAGAAGCATGAGAGCGAGTGTGAAGGTTAGTGAGATAGGAGATGACTATTGACTTTATACTTAAATTATTGTAGATTGTAGCTGTCGGGGAAAAAAGTAAACAGAAGGAAAGTGAATTAGATCCTAAGTAAATGTCCCACTACTTTATCTTAGTATATAACTAAATAGCACTCGCTGGTATCATAGACACGCTCACTGCCGATATTTGTATCGCTGTTAATCTTTAGGCTTTATTTCTCAGCTATGACCGTTAAGTAGCTGATGTAGCGTCAATTTATGAAGGGGCGCTGTTCGATAACGGAATTCAAACATTGTCAGTTTACGGCAATATTTAGAAGGTTAGGTTCTTTTTCATGTGCAGAAACGTAAAAGAAAGAGCAGATGAAACAGTTTAGATGAAGCTAAAATAAAACCATTTTTCTTTATCACTTTTTCAGCGGCATTAGTTTTAAGTTGAGTAGCAGGTACAAAAATTTAAATACATGGGAAGCGTTATAACAGAAGACGGAAAGTGCGACACAGAGATCCGAAGACGAATTGGCATGGCGAAGGAAGCATTCCAGAAGTTGAGTAAAGTATTAAGAAACAGGACAATTTCGCTAGAAACTAGGAAGTGAGTACTGGATTGCTACGTGATGTCCGTCCTTCAATATCGCAGTGAATGTTGGACAATACTATCAAAGATGTAGGAAAAACTTGAAGCAACTGAAATGTGGTTCTACAGAAGGATGCTGCGAATATCATGGATCGAGCATGTGAACAATGGTGAGGTCATGGAAATGATGGAAACAAAAAGGAGATTAATACTGACCATCAGGAATAGAGAACTGAAGTTTCTGGGACATGCAATGAAGAAGGAGGGCTTGGAGAACCTGTTACTAACAGGCCAGATAGAGGAAAAAGAGACAGAGGAAAGCAACAAATAACATATTTGAAGGACCTAATCGGAACGAGGATGGTGTAACAGGGGAAGGCGTGCTCAGAGCCATCAGGGATAGGGAAAAGTGGAAGGCCATGATCGCCTACATCCTGAAGGGACAGGGCACATAGAAGAAGAAGTGAATGAAGCACGTGCGGGCTAAAATTTTTAAAAAATGGTCATAGAGAAATAAATATTCGAAATTCAAACAGCAAAAGAAAATCCCTCAAATCTGAAGAAGACCGATAGAAGATAACTGTATTTAACTCGTAATAAATTTCTTTGAATTAAATTTTTCATAAATATCGACTCTATGAATCATTTGAGAGTCACTTACTGGCATTACTTATTGACTCGACAATATTTGTTCAGTCATTTCCCAATCTTTTGCTGTATGCTATTCGGAAATCCGAAGTTTCACTTCCCGTTTCCTGTTATAGACTCATGTCTGAATTATAAAAGAGAAAATAAACGTTCAAGAATCTCTCATTAGAACAATGAACACTTTGCATCAGTGATTATTCAAGCATCAAGAAACCATAAAACTTTTTTGTAGGAAAATGGAAAAAAAAAACTTAATTCCATATTGAAGCAGATTAACATTTTTCTAGTTTATAAAAATATTGAGCTAATAAAAATATTGTATTAATTAGTAGTATTTTATTTACATTGTTCTGGCTATTGCTCCCACCTATATTGCCATGTTTACGACGTTTCGGCTGTTGTACGCTCTGGCCTTCTTCAGGCGATAGGAATTTCGAACTGAACACTTTATTTTACTCATCGGGTATACCATTCTCATTTCATGTTCAGTGCCACTTCCGGTAGCCATGTAATTATCTCCCTTTAACTTAATTCTCTCAGGTATTTTTACACCAATGCTGTAGCCTGGTATTGAACTCACAACTCTTTAGGTCAAGTCACTGGGACTAACGAACATATCTACTGGGTCGTGTGTCTTCAAGAAATGATAAGCTCTAGTGATCGAAATAAAGTGTTTGTTTCGAAGTTTCTAGCAACTGAGGAAAGCCGGAGTGTACAACGGCCGAAACGTCGTAAACATAGCAATAAAGAGGCGGACAACAGTAATAACAATTTAAATAAAGTAAACACTAACTCATCTCAGAAGTATAGACATATAATAAGAAGTAGTATGAGATTTAGTTAGTTGATATGTATGGCAATAAGAAATAGTATGAGATTTACTTAGTTGATATGTATGGCAATAAGAAATAGTATGAGATTTACTTAGTTGATATGTATGGCAATAAGAAGTAGTATGAGATTTAGTTAGTTGCTATGTATGGCAATAAGAAGTAGTATGAGATTTAGTTAGTTGATATGTATGGCAATAAGAGATAGTCTGAGATTTGCGTAGTTTATATGTATGGTAATAAGAAGTAGTATGAGATATACTTAGTTGATATGTATGGCAATAAGAAGTAGGATGAGATTTACTTAGTTGATGTGTAAGGTAATAAGAAGTAGTATGAGATTTAGTTAGTTGATATGTATGGCAATAAGAAGCAGTATGAGATTTAGTTAGTTGCTATGTATGGCAATAAGAAGTAGTATGAGATTTAGTTAGTTGATATGTATGGCAATAAGAGGTAGTCTGAGATTTGCGTAGTTTATATGTATGGTAATAAGAAGTAGTATCAGATATACTTAGTCGATATGTATGGCAAGAAGAAGTCGTATGAGATTTACTTAGTCGATATGTATGGCAAGAAGAAGTCGTATGAGATTTACTTAGTTGATATGTAAGGTAATAAGAAGTAGTATGAGATTTCCTTAGTTGATATGTATGGCAATAAGAAGTAGTATGAGATTTAGTTAGTTGATATGTATGGCAATAAGAAGTAGTATGAGATTTAGTTAGTCGATATGTATGGCAATAAGAAGTAGTATGAGATTTACTTAGTTGATATGTATGGCAATAAGAAGTAGTATGAGATTTATTTAGTTGATATGTATGGCAATAAGAAGTAGTATGAGATTTACTTAGTTGATATGTATGGCAATAAGAAGTAGTATGAGATTTAGTTAGTCGATATGTATGGCAATAAGAAGTAGTATGAGATTTACTTAGTTGATATGTATGGCAATAAGAAGTAGTATGAGATTTACTTAGTTGATATGTATGGCAATAAGAAGTAGTATGAGATTTACTTAGTTGATATGTATGGCAATAAGAAGTAGTATGAGATTTAGTTAGTCGATATGTATGGCAATAAGAAATAGTATGAGATTTACTTAGTTGATATGTATGGCAATAAGAAGTAGTATGAGATTTCCTTAGTTGATATGTATGGCAATAAGAAGTAGTATGAGATTTAGTTAGTTGATATGTATGGCAATAAGAAGTAGTATGAGATTTAGTTAGTCGATATGTATGGCAATAAGAAGTAGTATGAGATTTACTTAGTTGATATGTATGGCAATAAGAAGTAGTATGAGATTTACTTAGTTGATATGTATGGCAATAAGAAGTAGTATGAGATTTACTTAGTTGATATGTATGGCAATAAGAAGTAGTATGAGATTTACTTAGTTGATATGTATGGCAATAAGAAGTAGTCTGAGATTTATGTAGTTTATATGTATGGTAATAAGAAGTAGTATGAGATTTACTTAGTTGATATGTATGGCAATAAGAAGTAGTATGAGATTTAGTTAGTTGATATGTATGGCAATAAGAAATAGTATGAGATTTAGTCAGTTGATATGTATGGCAATAAGAAATAGTATGAGATTTAGTCAGTTGATATGTATGGCAATAAGAAATAGTATGAGATTTACTTAATTGATATGTATAGCAATAAGAAGTAGTATGAGATTTACTTAGTTGATATGTATGGCAATAAGAATAGTATGAGATTTAGTTAGTTGATATGTATGGCAATAAGAAGTAGTATGAGATTTAGTTAGTCGATATGTATGGCAATAAGAAGTAGTATGAGATTTACTTAGTTGATATGTATGGCAATAAGAAGTAGTATGAGATTTACTTAGTTGATATGTATGGCAATAAGAAGTAGTATGAGATTTATTAGTTGATATGTATGGCAATAAGAAGTAGTATGAGATTTACTTAGTTGATATGTATGGCAATAAGAAGTAGTATGAGATTTACTTAGTTGATATGTATGGCAATAAGAAGTAGTATGAGATTTACTTAGTTGATATGTATGGCAATAAGAAGTAGTATGAGATTTACTTAGTTGATATGTATGGCAATAAGAAGTAGTATGATATTTACTTAGTTGATATGTATGGCAATAAGAAGTTGTCTGAGATTTACGTAGTTTATATGTATGGTAATAAGAAATAGTATGAGATTTACTTAGTTGATATGTATGGCAATAAGAAGTAGTATGAGATTTACTTAGTTTATATGTATGGTAATAAGAAGTAGTAGGAGATTTACTTATTTGATATGTATGGCAATAAGAAGTAGTATGAGATTTATTAGTTGATATGTATGGCAATAAGAAGTAGTATGAGATTTACTTAGTTTATATGTATGGTAATAAGAAGTAGTATGAGATTTACTTAGTTGATATGTATGGCAATAAGAAGTAGTACGAGATTTACTTAGTTTATATGTATGGTAATAAGAAGTAGTATGAGATTTACGTATTTGATATGTATGGCAATAAAAAGTAGTATGAGATTTACTTAGTTGATATGTATGGTAATAAGAAGTAGTATGATATTTACTTAATTGATATGTATGGCAATAAGAAGTAGTATGAGATTTAGTTAGTTGATATGTATGGCAATAAGAAGTAGTATGAGATTTACTTATTTGATATGTATGGCAATAAGAAGTAGTATGAGATTTACTTATTTGATATGTATGGCAATAAGAAGTAGTATGATATTTACTTAGTTGATATGTATGGTAATAAGAAGTAGTATGACATTTACTTAGTTGATATGTATGGTAATAAGAAGTAGTATGAGATTTACTTATTTGATATGTATGGCAATAAAAAGTAGTATGAGATTTACTTAGTTGATATGTATGGCAATAAGAAGTAGTATGATATTTACTTAATTGATATGTATGGCAATAAGAAGTAGTATGAGATTTAGTTAGTTGATATGTATGGCAATAAGAAGTAGTATGAGATTTACTTATTTGATATGTATGGCAATAAGAAGTAGTATGAGATTTACTTATTTGATATGTATGGCAATAAGAAGTAGTATGATATTTACTTAGTTGATATGTATGGTAATAAGAAGTAGTATGATATTTACTTAGTTGATATGTATGGCAATAAGAAGTAGTATGAGATTTACTTAGTTGATATGTATGGCAATAAGAAGTAGTATGAGATTTACTTATTTGATATGTATGGCAATAAGAAGTAGTATGATATTTACTTAGTTGATATGTATGGCAATAAAAAGTAGTATGAGATTTACTTAGTTGATATGGATGGCAATAAGAAATAGTATGAGATTTACTTAGTTGATATGTATGGCAATAAGAAATAGTATGAGATTTAGTCAGGTGATATGTATGGCAATAAGAAATAGTATGAGATTTAGTCAATTGATATGTATGGCAATAAGAAATAGTATGAGATTTACTTAATTGATATGTATAGCAATAAGAAGTAGTGTGAGATTTACTTAGTTGATATGTATGGCAATAAAAGTAGTATGAGATTTACTTAGTTGATATGTATGGCAATAAGAAGTAGTATGAGATTTAGTTAGTTGATATGTATGGCAATAAGAAATAGTATGAGATTTACTTAATTGATATGTATGGCAATAAGAAGTAGTATGAGATTTACTTAGTTGATATGTATGGCAATAAGAAGTAGTATGAGATTTACTTAGTTGATATGTATGGCAATAAGAAGTAGTATGAGATTTAGTTAGTTGATATGTATAGCAATAAGAAGTAGTATGAGATTTACTTAGTTGATATGTATGGCAATAAGAAGTAGTATGAGATTTAGTTAGTTGATATGTATGGCAATAAGAAATAGTATGAGATTTAGTCAGTTGATATGTATGGCAATAAGAAATAGTATGAGATTTAGTCAGTTGATATGTATGGCAATAAGAAATAGTATGAGATTTACTTAATTGATATGTATAGCAATAAGAAGTAGTATGAGATTTACTTAGTTGATATGTATGGCAATAAGAAGTAGTATGAGATTTACTTAGTTGATATGTATGGCAATAAGAAGTAGTATGAGATTTAGTTAGTTGATATGTATGACAATAAGAAATAGTATGAGATTTAGTCAGTTGATATGTATGGCAATAAGAATTAGTATGAGATTTACTTAGTTGATATGTATGGCAATAAGAAGCAGTATGAGATATACTTAGTTGATATGTATGGCAATAAGAAGTAGTATGAGATTTACTTAGTTGATATGTATGGCAATAAGAAGTAGTATGAGATTTAGTTAGTTGCTATGTATGGCAATAAGAAGTAGTATGAGATTTAGTTAGTTGATATGTATGGCAATAAGAGGTAGTCTGAGATTTGCGTAGTTTATATGTATGGTAATAAGAAGTAGTATGAGATATAATTAGTCGATATGTATGGCAAGAAGAAGTCGTATGATATTTACTTAGTTGATATGTAAGGTAATAAGAAGTACTATGAGATTTACTTAGTTGATATGTATGGCAATAAGAAGTAGTATGAGATTTACTTAGTTGATGTATATGGCAATAAGAAGTAGTCTGAGATTTGCGTAGTTTATATGTATGGTAATAAGAAGTAGTATCAGATATACTTAGTCGATATATATGGCAAGAAGAAGTCGTATGAGATTTACTTAGTCAATATGTATGGCAAGAAGAAGTCGTATGAGATTTACTTAGTTGATATGTAAGGTAATAAGAAGTAGTATGAGATTTCCTTAGTTGATATGTATGGCAATAAGAAGTAGTATGAGATTTAGTTAGTTGATATGTATGGCAATAAGAAGTAGTATGAGATTTAGTTAGTCGATATGTATGGCAATAAGAAGTAGTATGAGATTTACTTAGTTGATATGTATGGCAATAAGAAGTAGTATGAGATTTATTTAGTTGATATGTATGGCAATAAGAAGTAGTATGAGATTTACTTAGTTGATATGTATGGCAATAAGAAGTAGTATGAGATTTAGTTAGTCGATATGTATGGCAATAAGAAGTAGTATGAGATTTACTTAGTTGATATGTATGGCAATAAGAAGTAGTATGAGATTTACTTAGTTGATATGCATGGCAATAAGAAGTAGTATGAGATTTACTTAGTTGATATGTATGGCAATAAGAAGTAGTATGAGATTTAGTTAGTCGATATGTATGGCAATAAGAAATAGTATGAGATTTACTTAGTTGATATGTATGGCAATAAGAAGTAGTATGAGATTTCCTTAGTTGATATGTATGGCAATAAGAAGTAGTATGAGATTTAGTTAGTTGATATGTATGGCAATAAGAAGTAGTATGAGATTTAGTTAGTCGATATGTATGGCAATAAGAAGTAGTATGAGATTTACTTAGTTGATATGTATGGCAATAAGAAGTAGTATGAGATTTACTTAGTTGATATGTATGGCAATAAGAAGTAGTATGAGATTTCCTTAGTTGATATGTATGGCAATAAGAAGTAATATGAGATTTACTTAGTTGATATGTATGGCAATAAGAAGTAGTATGAGATTTACTTAGTTGATATGTATGGCAATAAGAAGTAGTCTGAGATTTATGTAGTTTATATGTATGGTAATAAGAAGTAGTATGAGATTTACTTAGTTGATATGTATGGCAATAAGAAGTAGTATGAGATTTAGTTAGTTGATATGTATGGCAATAAGAAATAGTATGAGATTTAGTCAGTTGATATGTATGGCAATAAGAAATAGTATGAGATTTAGTCAGTTGATATGTATGGCAATAAGAAATAGTATGAGATTTACTTAATTGATATGTATAGCAATAAGAAGTAGTATGAGATTTACTTAGTTGATATGTATGGCAATAAGAAGTAGTATGAGATTTAGTTAGTTGATATGTATGGCAATAAGAAGTAGTATGAGATTTAGTTAGTCGATATGTATGGCAATAAGAAGTAGTATGAGATTTACTTAGTTGATATGTATGGCAATAAGAAGTAGTATGAGATTTACTTAGTTGATATGTATGGCAATAAGAAGTAGTATGAGATTTATTAGTTGATATGTATGGCAATAAGAAGTAGTATGAGATTTACTTAGTTGATATGTATGGCAATAAGAATTAGTATGAGATTTACTTAGTTGATATGTATGGCAATAAGAAGTAGTATGAGATTTACTTAGTTGATATGTATGGCAATAAGAAGTAGTATGATATTTACTTAGTTGATATGTATGGCAATAAGAAGTAGTCTGAGATTTACGTAGTTTATATGTATGGTAATAAGAAATAGTATGAGATTTACTTAGTTGATATGTATGGCAATAAGAAGTAGTATGAGATTTACTTAGTTTATATGTATGGTAATAAGAAGTAGTAGGAGATTTACTTATTTGATATGTATGGCAATAAGAAGTAGTATGAGATTTACTTAGTTGATATGTATGGCAATAAGAAGTAGTATGAGATTTACTTAGTTTATATGTATGGTAATAAGAAGTAGTATGAGATTTACTTAGTTGATATGTATGGCAATAAGAAGTAGTATGAGATTTACTTAGTTTATATGTATGGTAATAAGAAGTAGTATGAGATTTACGTATTTGATATGTATGGCAATAAAAAGTAGTATGAGATTTACTTAGTTGATATGTATGGCAATAAGAAGTAGTATGATATTTACTTAATTGATATGTATGGCAATAAGAAGTAGTATGAGATTTAGTTAGTTGATATGTATGGCAATAAGAAGTAGTATGAGATTTACTTATTTGATATGTATGGCAATAAGAAGTAGTATGAGATTTACTTATTTGATATGTATGGCAATAAGAAGTAGTATGATATTTACTTAGTTGATATGTATGGTAATAAGAAGTAGTATGACATTTACTTAGTTGATATGTATGGTAATAAGAAGTAGTATGAGATTTACTTATTTGATATGTATGGCAATAAGAAGTAGTATGAGATTTACTTAGTTGATATGTATGGCAATAAGAAGTAGTATGAGATTTACTTAGTTGATATGCATGGCAATAAGAAGTAGTATGAGATTTACTTAGTTGATATGTATGGCAATAAGAAGTAGTATGAGATTTAGTTAGTCGATATGTATGGCAATAAGAAATAGTATGAGATTTACTTAGTTGATATGTATGGCAATAAGAAGTAGTATGAGATTTCCTTAGTTGATATGTATGGCAATAAGAAGTAGTATGAGATTTAGTTAGTTGATATGTATGGCAATAAGAAGTAGTATGAGATTTAGTTAGTCGATATGTATGGCAATAAGAAGTAGTATGAGATTTACTTAGTTGATATGTATGGCAATAAGAAGTAGTATGAGATTTACTTAGTTGATATGTATGGCAATAAGAAGTAGTTTGAGATTTACTTAGTTGATATGTATGGCAATAAGAAGTAGTATGAGATTTACTTAGTTGATATGTATGGCAATAAGAAGTAGTATGAGATTTACTTAGTTGATATGTATGGCAATAAGAAGTAGTCTGAGATTTATGTAGTTTATATGTATGGTAATAAGAAGTAGTATGAGATTTACTTAGTTGATATGTATGGCAATAAGAAGTAGTATGAGATTTAGTTAGTTGATATGTATGGCAATAAGAAATAGTATGAGATTTAGTCAGTTGATATGTATGGCAATAAGAAATAGTATGAGATTTAGTCAGTTGATATGTATGGCAATAAGAAATAGTATGAGATTTACTTAATTGATATGTATAGCAATAAGAAGTAGTATGAGATTTACTTAGTTGATATGTATGGCAATAAGAAGTAGTATGAGATTTAGTTAGTTGATATGTATGGCAATAAGAAGTAGTATGAGATTTAGTTAGTCGATATGTATGGCAATAAGAAGTAGTATGAGATTTACTTAGTTGATATGTATGGCAATAAGAAGTAGTATGAGATTTACTTAGTTGATATGTATGGCAATAAGAAGTAGTATGAGATTTATTAGTTGATATGTATGGCAATAAGAAGTAGTATGAGATTTACTTAGTTGATATGTATGGCAATAAGAATTAGTATGAGATTTACTTAGTTGATATGTATGGCAATAAGAAGTAGTATGAGATTTACTTAGTTGATATGTATGGCAATAAGAAGTAGTATGATATTTACTTAGTTGATATGTATGGCAATAAGAAGTAGTCTGAGATTTACGTAGTTTATATGTATGGTAATAAGAAATAGTATGAGATTTACTTAGTTGATATGTATGGCAATAAGAAGTAGTATGAGATTTACTTAGTTTATATGTATGGTAATAAGAAGTAGTAGGAGATTTACTTATTTGATATGTATGGCAATAAGAAGTAGTATGAGATTTACTTAGTTGATATGTATGGCAATAAGAAGTAGTATGAGATTTACTTAGTTTATATGTATGGTAATAAGAAGTAGTATGAGATTTACTTAGTTGATATGTATGGCAATAAGAAGTAGTATGAGATTTACTTAGTTTATATGTATGGTAATAAGAAGTAGTATGAGATTTACGTATTTGATATGTATGGCAATAAAAAGTAGTATGAGATTTACTTAGTTGATATGTATGGCAATAAGAAGTAGTATGATATTTACTTAATTGATATGTATGGCAATAAGAAGTAGTATGAGATTTAGTTAGTTGATATGTATGGCAATAAGAAGTAGTATGAGATTTACTTATTTGATATGTATGGCAATAAGAAGTAGTATGAGATTTACTTATTTGATATGTATGGCAATAAGAAGTAGTATGATATTTACTTAGTTGATATGTATGGTAATAAGAAGTAGTATGACATTTACTTAGTTGATATGTATGGTAATAAGAAGTAGTATGAGATTTACTTATTTGATATGTATGGCAATAAGAAGTAGTATGAGATTTACTTATTTGATATGTATGGCAATAAGAAGTAGTATGAGATTTACTTATTTGATATGTATGGCAATAAGAAGTAGTATGATATTTACTTAGTTGATATGTATGGTAATAAGAAGTAGTATGATATTTACTTAGTTGATATGTATGGCAATAAGAAGTAGTATGAGATTTACTTAGTTGATATGTATGGCAATAAGAAGTAGTATGAGATTTACTTATTTGATATGTATGGCAATAAGAAATAGTATGAGATTTACTTAGTTGATATGTATGGCAATAAAAAATAGTATGAGATTTACTTAGTTGATATGGATGGCAATAAGAAATAGTATGAGATTTACTTAGTTGATATGTATGGCAATAAGAAATAGTATGAGATTTAGTCAGGTGATATGTATGGCAATAAGAAATAGTATGAGATTTAGTCAATTGATATGTATGGCAATAAGAAATAGTATGAGATTTACTTAATTGATATGTATAGCAATAAGAAGTAGTATGAGATTTACTTAGTTGATATGTATGGCAATAAAAGTAGTATGAGATTTACTTAGTTGATATGTATGGCAATAAGAAGTAGTATGAGATTTAGTTAGTTGATATGTATGGCAATAAGAAATAGTATGAGATTTACTTAATTGATATGTATGGCAATAAGAAGTAGTATGAGATTTACTTAGTTGATATGTATGGCAATAAGAAGTAGTATGAGATTTACTTAGTTGATATGTATGGCAATAAGAAGTAGTATGAGATTTAGTTAGTTGATATGTATAGCAATAAGAAGTAGTATGAGATTTACTTAGTAGATATGTATGGCAATAAGAAGTAGTATGAGATTTAGTTAGTTGATATGTATGGCAATAAGAAATAGTATGAGATTTAGTCAGTTGATATGTATGGCAATAAGAAATAGTATGAGATTTAGTCAGTTGATATGTATGGCAATAAGAAATAGTATGAGATTTACTTAATTGATATGTATAGCAATAAGAAGTAGTATGAGATTTACTTAGTTGATATGTATGGCAATAAGAAGTAGTATGAGATTTACTTAGTTGATATGTATGGCAATAAGAAGTAGTATGAGATTTAGTTAGTTGATATGTATGACAATAAGAAATAGTATGAGATTTAGTCAGTTGATATGTATGGCAATAAGAATTAGTATGAGATTTACTTAGTTGATATGTATGGCAATAAGAAGCAGTATGAGATATACTTAGTTGATATGTATGGCAATAAGAAGTAGTATGAGATTTACTTAGTTGATATGTATGGCAATAAGAAGTAGTATGAGATTTACTTAGTTGATATGTATGGCAATAAGAAATAGTATGGGATTTAGTTAGTTGATATGTATGGCAATAAGAAGTAGTATGATATTTACTTAGTTGATATTTATGGCAATAAGAAGTAGTATGAGATTTAGTTAGTTGATATGTATGGCAATAAGAAGTAGTATGAGATTTACTTAGTTGATATGTATGGCAATAAGAAGTACTATGAGATTTGCGTAGCTTATATGTATGGCAATAAGAAGTAGTATGAGATTTACTTAGTTGATATGTATGGCAATAAGAAATAGTATGAGATTTAATTAGTTGATATGTATGGCAATACGAAGTACTATGAGATTTACTTAGTTGATATGTATGGCAATAAGAAGTAGTATGAGATTTACTTAGTTGATATGTATGGCAATAAGAAATAGTATGAGATTTAATTAGTTGATATGTATGGCAATACGAAGTACTATGAGTTTTACTTAGTTGATATGTATGGCAATAAGAAGTAGTATGAGATTTACTTAGTTGATATGTATGGCAATAAGAAATAGTATGAGATTTAATTAGTTGATATGTATGTCAATAAGAAGTAGTATGAGATTTACTTAGTTGATATGTATGGCAATAAGAAGTAGTATGATATTTACTTTGTTGATATGTATGGCAATAAGAAGTAGTATGAGATTTAGTTAGTTGATATGTATGGCAATAAGAAGTAGTATGAGATTTACTTAGTTGATATGTATGGCAATAAGAAGTAGTATGAGATTTACTTAGTTGATATGTATGGCAATAAGAAGTACTATGAGATTTGCGTAGTTTATATGTATGGTAATAAGAAGTAGTATGAGATTTACTTAGTTGATATGTATGGCAATAAGAAATAGTATGAGATTTAATTAGTTGATATGTATGGCAATACGAAGTACTATGAGATTTACTTAGTTGATATGTATGGCAATAAGAAGTAGTATGAGATTTACTTAGTTGATATGTATGGCAATAAGAAATAGTATGAGATTTAATTAGTTGATATGTATGTCAATAAGAAGTAGTATGAGATTTACTTAGTTGATATGTATGGCAATAAGAAGTAGTATGATATTTACTTTGTTGATATGTATGGCAATAAGAAGTAGTATGAGATTTAGTTAGTTGATATGTATGGCAATAAGAAGTAGTATGAGATTTACTTAGTTGATATGTATGGCAATAAGAAGTAGTATGAGATTTACTTAGTTGATATGTATGGCAATAAGAAGTACTATGAGATTTGCGTAGTTTATATGTATGGTAATAAGAAGTAGTATGAGATATACTTAATCGATATGTATGGCAATAAGAAGTAGTATGAGATTTACGTAGTTGATATGTATGGGCAGAAGGTTCTACCGTAAGAATTAAGAAACGTCCTGTTCGTAGTTTATTTGATGAGTTTCCTTATCAAAATTGTTGGCCTATTATTCTATGATGAAAAGCTATTGACTATGATTTGCAACATAGAGCCATTTTCTTTTAGGACATATCAATCATTGTAATAACTGTTACCCCCAAAATATTTGACAATTCACCAGTACCCGATTTACACGCTAAAAATGAATAAAATTAATACATTATACAAATTCATCAGTGTCGTAGGTTCGATGCAAATTTTAAGCACCACATTTGTTTCCTTGTAAGCGCGTGAAATATGGACTCACCCATCGCCATGGAGCATTAGTTAACAAGCAATTGTCTGACATCATTCCTAAATCTAATCTTCACTATATTTATTGGATCTTAGTGCAATATTAGCAAATTCAATATTTTATATATATATATATATATATATATATATATATATATATATATATATATGTGTGTGTGTGTGTGTGTGTGTGTGTGTGTGGATAGGTCTAGAAGACTATCACAATGCGTTTAGTAAAATAAAGGAAGGTAAAGAAGGTGTTGAGTATTACCTGTTTATTATTCATTAATATTTCGAGATCAAAATCTCACCTTCAGAATGGTAGGAGAGCTTGTTTTCACGTCCGTCCGCTTGTCGACCGTGCATTTCAACGGTTATCCTTCGCTGCTACTGCTGTTGTTAATTGTAGTGAGTGTGTGTGTTCGTGTGTGTACCTGTAATTGTGTTTGAGCATATGTGTGTGTGTATTAAATTTTATAGTTAAACCATTAAATTCACATTTTAAAGTGCCATTGTCCTTTCCTTCAGTTATCGGATTTTATGTTGTATAACCTCGTTCTGGATCTCGACAAACAACAATGACGATCGTCTTGACAGGAATGATGGCGATACTAGAGATATAGCGCACACGCTGGAGTTATCGGGCAATTTTAACCAGCGAGAGATGTATGTGCTCTCTCTCTCTCTCTCTCTCTCTCTCTCTCTCTTATATTGTTCTCTTCATCTTTGTCTTCTGTTCTCTTTCTCTATTGAAGTTGCGATTTCTTCCCTTAGAAATTCCAGACTTGTATAATCCAAAACTTCATATGCATTTTTGCTTTTTCGAGTTAGCTCTTGACAATTTGTTAGCTATTGCCATTAAAGACTACGTTGTCGCCTTGTGTTTTCTTTCTTACATGTCAATAATAGACTTGTCTGCTATTGCTGGTGTTTTCTGCCTTTGATGCCAATCATATCTTTGATATCTATTGCACTTCAAGCCTTTGTTGTTACACTTCCCCGCCACTAACCACAACCGGAATATATTTTCGTCAATCATATTTTAGTCGGTCAAGGTATTATATTACATTTAGACCGCTTTCATATTATTTCTCCGTGTCTTACAATCAAATAGAGTAAAGTAATTAAGATTACAAGAAATGTAAGCGATTACAAACTCTTGTGAGAGTGGGAACTTATTATTAAAGTTATATCCACGAGACACACTTCTGTAGTTAAACAATTTTTCATTTGTCATTTTTCCAACTATTAAGTATTAAATGCTTAAGTATTAAATATTTAATGTAGTCATTACATCTGCTAGCGAAGCAAATGTGTGTCAGAAATTTTGGCATGTTTGTTTATTAATTATATACATTTAGCATTTGCTCTGCCTCGAAGAAGTCAGAGGGAAATATGTTTAAGTATGAAAGTACACTGATATATAGCTATATTTAAAATATGTATATTGGCACTGATACGTCCATTTATATACATGTTTTCTCTAGTTTCGTGCGTATATATATATATATATATATACTGAACGCTCCGGAGATTAACAAAATGAAATTGACAACTAACGTAATCAGTTTACAAGTTTGAACATTATTTTCAGCCGATAATTATAATTTGTGTAGATATTCTGTTTTTAATTAAACACACACACACACACACACACATGCACACACACACACACACACAGATGTATTGTAATGTTAAACCATTCGTGGTCGAATGGTCTAAGACGCACCAGTTCTAAGGTCATATATATATGTATATATATATATATATATATATAGAGAGAGAGAGAGAGAGAAAACTACTAAAAAGTTGTAAGTTTAAAAATGTATTTTCTGACAGTATTTATTTATTTCTATTATTATATTGGATATTTCATACCGTCCTCGGCCTTTCATCAGAAACAAATGATTTTAAAATTTAAATTAGAAACGTTTTCGCGAAGAGCATTCGTGGAGAGATTGTTTACATCACGTGACGCAGAAAGCGACAGATTTTTTTTAATATTTGTAAACGTAAACCTATCTTTAATAATACTTATGAATGTTGTTTTAAAGGAAATTTTTTAAGTGTATCTAAAAAAATGTTTAACTATTGAAATATTTCTAAAGATTCAAAACACCTAAGTCCCCATTTAACCCTAGCCTGTATGTATTTGATTTTAAAATCCAGTATTTTTCTTTCTTTCTGCGTGAGTATGTAGAACTAAAGTCAGAATCTATTAGTAAACATTTTCAGTTTTCTAATGTGTGTCCCGGTTGATTGAAGTGTTCTGCTATGGAGGAATACGGGTTGTTTTGGCGTATGCTTAGTTTATGATTATTGAAACAGAATCTAAAGCTATTTCCAGATTCACCAATATATCCACTATTTGGACATATTGAACAGAAGAGAAAATATATTATGTTTTGGCTGTCACAGGTGAGACGTGGTGGGTGTAATTTGATGTTGGTGTTGGGTAGAGAAAATACTGCATCGTTTACTAAATGTTTGTAAACTAGACAGCGAGATTTCTGACATTTGAAATTCCCTGATAGGTTTGTATTTTTTAGATATTTGGTAGAAGTGAGGATAGCTGATAGGTTGGGTGTTTGTTTCGTTGCATTTATGGGTGGTTTATCGAAAATGTCTTTGACGTTTTTGTTTGATTGGAGGTTCTTGTAAACATTTTTTAAATTTTGAATAAGTGTGTGGGAATATTGATTGTGGTTAAAAACCATGGGAATTCGGTTGTTGTTTTTTCTTTGTGTGTTACGATTTATGTGGATGGTTTTATTTAGTGCTTCTTTTATTATTTTTATTGGGTATTTACATTTTAGAAATTGATTTGTTAGGTTGTTAATGTTGTATAGAAAATCTGGATGGTCTGAGCATATGCGTTTGATTCTTAGAAATGAGCTGTATACGATAGATTTTTTTAATTTAAGGGGATGACAATATATATATACAAACATCTATCTATCTACTATCTATTTATCTATTTTTATGCAAATTTATGCAATACTTATACCTACTGTCTATGTAGTGGAGGTATCTGTAAAGATACATATATATGTTTGTAAACGTATACATTGCCTAGATAGATAGATAGATAGATAGATAGATAGATAGATAGATAGATAGATAGATAGATAGATAGATATGGACAGACTGAGATAGATAGATAGATAGATAGATAGATAGCTAGCTAGCTAGCTAGCTAGCTAGATAGATAGATAGATATGGACAGACTGAGATAGATAGATAGATAGATAGATAGATAGATAGATAGATAGATAGATAGATAGATATGGATATGGACAGACTGAGATAGATAGATAGATAGATAGATAGATAGATAGATAGATAGATAGATAGATAGATAGATAGATAGATAGATAGATATGGACAGACTGAGATAGATAGATAGATAGATAGATAGATAGATAGATAGATAGATATGGACAGACTGAGATAGATAGATAGATAGATAGATAGATAGATAGATAGATAGATAGATAGATAGATAGATAGATAGATAGATAGATAAACAAAATATTACATCACTTTCTAAGTATCTTTGGAAGTTCAAAAACAAAAATAAAACACCTAAATATAAATGAAAAATCCTCAAACAGGCCAGAACATCGAAATCGATAAAAGAACCATGTTTACTTTATCTTCAAGAAAAAATGTAAATCATTAAATATATGAGTAACAGTATACTATTAAACCAGAGGCATGAAACCACAGTAAACTGCCAACACATTAAAGAACTAACCTTACAATCATGCTAAAACCACAAAAGCCAAAGTTAGGATCCCTAGAAGCGATAAACCTTTATAATATTAACAACACTCGTACCTCAAATTTTACCTTTGTTTCATTCCACAAACTGTGATCTAATTTAAAGTTTTATATAAAAAATATGTTCCCTAAATTTGAAATTAAGGTTAAATATAAAAAAAAGTAGATTAATTATAAAAACTAAGTTTAAATACAAAAATATTTGTATTCGTTTAATTCACTAATATAGATATGTTAACCAAACAGCAATTTCTATTCCTATTACATTGCACCAACACCTACTCTTCCCCACCCCATATACATTTCTTCATTTTTTCCTTTTTTTAAACCCAAGGAACTGACATTAAATTAGTAAAGGACCACACATTATCTTCTAATGTTATATCTGTCTATAAAATTTTCAACACATCCATTAATCAACTCTAACCCCTACCTCTTCCCTCTTTTCGTTCAAATTTTGACAACTTACAAACCTTATTTACCACCCCACCCACATCTCACACACAATTTGCCAAATATAAGAAAAAGAATTTCTATTATTTTCACACTACCTGATGAGATATTGTCCTTTTAATGTCGAAACAAAATGTACATTTTATGGTAGATGATAATTTGTACATGTTCTAAACTATAATTTATAATATATATATATATATATATATATATATATATATATATATAAAATACACACACACACACACACACACACACACACACATATATATATATATAGATAAATTTGTGTCAGTTAATCTATTAAAGAAGAAATATTTATTTTAAAATGTTCT
>JBBBDQ010001611.1:2492500-2537500 GCA_037127315.1 Ascarosepion bandense | reverse complement strand
TATTCTGTTCTTGTACAACTTATTTCTTAATTTTTTGCATGTACGGTTTTTCAACATTTTGTTGGAATTTTTTATATTATTGCTTTATCACCTTTGAATTTTGCATGTTCTTTCCTTCTTCTTATCTTTCTTTTTATCTTTTTCTTTCTTTCTTTCTTTCTTTCAGTGTTTATTCTTTCATTCTTTCTTTTTCCATTCCTTCTTTCTTTCTGTATTTCTTTCCTTTCCAGTATTTGTTTGCATGTATCGAATAAGTATGAATGAATCAGCAAAGAGAAAATTGTTGATTTACTTTAGGCATCACTGATATGCATGCGATCAAGTGCGCGCGCACATACACACACATACAGACGCACACAAACACACAAACATTCTCTACCCATTAGATATATAGAGAGAATTTACATTGTTGTGTAATAAGCCCCACATTCAGGCGAGTCTCACTACCTTCTTTCTCTGCGACTGTGTAAGTTATTCATGAAAAACAATTATGCATGAATAATTTTATTTCGTTAGATTAAAATATAAGTAAATTTAAATTGTATTCAGTTGAACAATTTTGCACATTTGAAGATCTTACTGACCAATCACCCATCTAACTAGCGGTACAACGTTAGGGCATAAAAAAGGCATGTGGTGATCGAATTTTGTAACAGTAGCTTCAAAATATTTTTTTACATGTCTACAAGAGTTTGGTGAAAAATTCTAGATCCGAATAAAGAAAACCTTAGAAGCATTTTGACGTATTGGGTCGGATATGGCGAAATGGGACAGAAAAATAAATTTTCAGCACTTTTTTGTGTATCAACTGTTGTGTAATTGTTATCCTATCTATCTATCTATCTATCTATCTATCTATCTATCTATCTATCTATCTATGTATCCCATTCTCTTCATATCTATCTATCTATCTATCTATCTATCTATCTATCTATCTATCTATCTCAGTCTCTTCATATCTATCTATCTATCTATCTATCTATCTATCTATCTATCTATCTATCTATCCCATTCTCTTCATTCTATCTATCTATCTATCTATCTATCTATCTATCTATCTATCTATCTATCTATCTATCTATCTATCTATCTATCCCATTCTCTTCATATCTATCTATCTATCTATCTATCTATCTATCTATCTATCTATCCCATTCTCTTCATATCTATCTATCTATCTATCTATCTATCTATCTATCTATCCCTATTCCCATTCTTCATATCTATCTATCTATCTATCTATCTATCTATCTATCTATCTATCTATCCTATTCTTCTTCATATCTATCTATTTTTCACGCATGTTCATATATACCAGGTTTCTGTCAAATTGCTTCAGAAATCTTACAAAAGTTTTATATCAATAATATCAATTAAAGTCCTCAAAGTGTGGATATTTTTTGCTACTCGGCCTTCGCATCACATTTTATATTCTATAACTCATTATAGGGACTAACATTTTTTTTCGCTTTATATAAACACACACATGCACACACACACATATATATATACAGGGTATCCATAAAGCCCGGGTGCATTTAAAAAAAATTATAACTTTATTTGTATTTGTGATAGAAATAATCTGTAAAAAATGAGCTTGAACAATTAAACTTGAAAGATAATACAGTGTTTCAACAAGATGGAGCTCCTCGTCACTTTGCTCTGCATGTTAGACAGTTTCTAAATCAGGAATTTCCTAAAAGCTGGATCGGAAGGGGTGGAGCATTTTATTGACCTTCACGTTCACCAGATTTGACACCATTAGATTTTTTTTTGGGGGGGGGGGTCATGTGAAAACAATTTTGTATGCAACCAAACCTAGTTCATTAGAAGATTTGAAAGCTAAAATAACTAATGTGATTTCAGGCATTACTGTAAATCAATTGGCAAAAGTTTTCTGTGAACTGCAAAATCGTATTACTCTTTGTATTGCTAATGATAGAAGACATGTGGAAACTTAAGTAAAATTTCAATAAAACCTTAAAAAATATAGATTTACTTCTTTCTAATCCATTTTACAAATTATTTCTATTTGCAAATGCAAATAAAGTTATAAAATTCTTAAAGTGCTTACGAACTTTCTGGACACCCTGTATACAATCATGTTCGCTTTGAGCAGGGCCCAAGAGTCACTCGAAATAGGGTAAAATGTATCAATTTGTAAGAGGTAAGAAGTTATGTAGATATGTGGAGAATATAACACTTAACCCTAAACTTGAAAAGGTGAAGATTTTAGTGACTGCTGCCAAATCTGGTCGGGTGCCTCTGCTATTCTCCTCAGGGTTCTTGACAAAATACAACGGAGAATCTGTAATGTGATCGATACCGACTTGGCAGCTCGGCTGCAGTCACTCTCTCACCGGAGTGATGTGGCTTCCCGGTGACTCTTCTATAAATACTTTCACGGATTTTGCTCTGATGAACTTAGATCACTGGTGCCCCCTAAGTATGCATTTCCATGAGCTACTAGATTAGCAACTAGATCCCACTCTTTTACAGTGAAACAGATAAAATGTAACCACAATTTCTACTCTAACTTCTTTTCACGCACTTCCCGTCTGTGGAATTCCCTTCCATGTATGTGCTTCCCAGACAGCTACAGTCTCCAGGAATTTAAATGTAAGGTCAATAGACAACTCTTATCACACTAACTCGCATCCATTCTCTCAAACTCTCTTCCCATCTACCCCACCTCCATCCTCGGTATCCTCATCCGTCTATCACCCTCCTCCCGACATTTCCTATATCTAACCACACTTTCTCATCACTTTACCCTATGTGACCCCCTGCACAATAGTGACAGTGGAATGCCTTTGCTCGGGGTCAAAAGATTAAAAATAAAAGAAGCTCCATCCCACGACTTTGTGGAGTTATAGTCTTGGTTGGAAGTGCGTGGTCGAATGGAACTTTCTTCTTATCAACTGAACATGAAGGGAAGGAGGATGGTTTGCTACAACGTGCGTAGCATTGCGGGCGTTAGACGTGAATGTTTGAACTGGTAGGACTAAGGAATGTATTTCTTCTGAACACTTCTCATGGGATGAGAGTGAGTAGTGAGAGACTTGTTAACGTTTCGTCTGTGGAAAATGGGTTTTAGGGAGGAAAACAATTACTCCCCTATAAGGTCGTGTAGACACTTTTGGACGCGATCAAGACAGGAAGGTGAAAACTGGGCAGTCCTTGTCCATATACGCCAGCATTGACTAATTCTCCCTTCTATTTCGACACATGAATACTCAATACTTAGGATTTAAGCTGAAATACTCGACTACTCACACAAATGATTTGATTATAAAGGGGCAAGTTTATATAAAATGAGCCATATTTTTCGGAGGAAATGATAACATAAAACATAAAACAGTGAGTCAAAACACTTCCGACCCCCCCACACATGCACACAAGTTCTCTCTCTCTCTCTCTCTCACACACACACACACACACACACATATATATATATATATATATATATATATATATACTAATCCACATAAATTCCGGTTTCGCTGTCTCACAGTACACAGCTATATATATATATATATATATATAGATATGATTTTTTTTATCCGATCTTATTTCTTTATTTACTATAAACGTTATTTCAGTGGGTACACATACTCAAATTGCTACCCCCGTGCTTCTTTTTCTTTTGTTTCTTAAAATGAAATTGAAAACAAATGGCCTAAGTTGAAAGTCTAAATTTATTCACCCGTTTTCTTCCTATATATGTTTGTGTGCATGCCCATATATATATATATATATATATATATATATATATATATATATATATATCGATTATTGTTGGAATAATATTCCTTGTCAAAAGAAACACTATTTTTAAGAAAGTGCTCAATACAAAAGTAGAGCTAATAATATTATTTATTCTCAAATTATAACATGGATATGTTACAACATCACTACAAAAGTAGCCATTTTCTTTCAACACTTTTGTGTCTTTTCAAGTGATGTGATGGTTCTTAGACACAAAAGTGTTGAAACAAAATGGCTACTTTTGTAGTGACATTGTAACATATCCATGTTATAATTTGAGAATATATATATATATATATATATATATGTATATATATATATATATATGTGTGTGTGTGTGTGTGTGTGTGTGTGTGTGTGTGTGTATGAGTGTGTGTGTTTGTATGTGTGTGTGTGTATATGAGTGTGTGTGTGTGTGAATTTGCGTGTGTGTGTGTATGTTCAGGTAATGGAATGCAAAATAGAATCGCCGAGGCGTAATTAAATTTTAAAAGAAATGAATCCATCTTTTCCACGTTATGGCTTAAATACCAAGCCAATATATTGCTGAATTGTTGTCACTCGTATGGACACGTGGATTCATTATATATATATATATATATATATATATATATATATATATATATATATATATATATATATTTTGCATTTACCATATTTTCACCGTTTCTTCTGATCAATGTGCGTATTTTCATCGTCCCGCCCCTCATACACATATACAAATTTCATAATTAAAATCATTACTTTAACCGATGAAGTCTTTCTACTGGACAATGGAAGTTACAAATACGTTTTACACTTTGTCCCTCACTTGATATATATATATATATATATATATATATATATAATCTTAAGGATCAGAATATATCTATATATATATATATATATATAAATATATATATATATATATATATAATCTTAAGGATCAGAATATATCTATATATATATATATATAATATATATATATAATATATATATATATATCTATAATGTTAAGGATCAGAATATATCGTAATGGGCTATTCTCGATTTGAATTATTTATTATTATAATAATCATTTTTATTATTAGCTTTCATTTCTTAAAGTTCGTTATGATATTACATGACACTTGCGAATATTTTTATTTAGTGACTGCATAATTATGTTCGGTTAATAGCGAAATTTAAAAATGAAATTTGATACTAATAACGTGGAAACAGAAAAAAACAGATTTAAATTATAAATATAATTAAAATTAGGGCCCATTGATGTTATGGTGCAAGGGGCGTAACTGCTTTGTTTACATTTACATATATATATATATATATATATATATATATATATATATATATTTGTGTGTGTGTGTGTGTGTGTGTGTGTGTGTGTGTGTGTGTGTGGTTGTGTGCATATGTATGAGTATTTATACGTGTGTATGCACTGATATAGTAGGTAAGAAGATCTGTAGCTTCAGTTTTATATCGACATTAATGTTTTTCTTACACGAGCATCATAACTTAGAAAAAAGGATAAAATACGATTTTAAATAAAAACTTATTTCAACTGATAATTGTTCGAAAAAAATTTACGGCAAACACCGGAGTTAAAAATCCTATTTATTTATTATTGATTATTTCTGAATATATTTCCGAAACGATATCACTTGAAAAACACAAGATTTCTCAGTTTTTATCGAACTTTTATCGATATTTGACAATTTTCTTTCCTCTCACTTTTCACCTCTGGTCATTTGAAATACTTAAACTGGATGTTAATTAATTTTATCTGAAAGAAAAATTTCGTGACAAAGTATTTTCGTTTATCACATAGGGACTTGAACCGTAGAACTGCAGATATTTTTCTCAAGTTTACTTGCTTTTAAGTTCGTCTTTGAGTTCCATATCATATTCAAATGAATACGGATACCTTAATAACCAATCATGTGCCGGCATCTAAATCGAAAAGCAAATTAAATTTGTATCCATGTTTACAAAACAGAAAAATAATGAAATTAGAATGATAAACGATAAGCATGGAATCAATAGACTATGTAATTTCTGAAATGTCAGGTTCTCATACATGGAACAGTCATAAGATGTCAGATTAAGAAAATCATTTTCCATTACTCTAATAATTTCGAAGAATATATTTTTGGGCTTTCCCTAAAAGCTACCAAAAATTTGTCTTCTCAACCAGAATGGGGAGCACCCCAAATAGCACAATAAATTCAACCAATATATCTCTCTGTGTAAACCTACTAAATCATCAATGTATGTGTATAGGCGTATGCTGTTCGCTGTAATGCACACTATTTATTAAATAAAAATGAGGCGTTTATTTGAAATAAGAAATATCCTCTATATTAACGTTTGAAGTAATATATATTTATATATATATATATTCTTCTCATATCGAGTCATGAATCTCGATCTCTGCCCGCTTTTTTATGTCTGGACGACAGATTTTAAATATTTTTTTTCTTAGTCCTCCCTCCCCACTTTTTAAAAGATATGTTTTTGGGATTTTTTTGAATTTTTGTACCATATTGGAATTAATAAATTTTTATCTTTAATCGTTGCTAATGAAGCGAGAATTTTCTCGCTGATATAGCTATTCAACGGATTCCAAATTTCGGAATATATATATATATATATATATATATATATATATATATATATATACGCATCGTTCATTCAGTAATGAATTAGAACACTCTAAGTTCCTGGCGTATGTTTACATGGTATATCACACGCTAAAAGTCTATCTTCTTCAACCGAGCGCCCATAACTCAGAGATAGAATCGCCGACTGATGTCGATTCGGTCGGGTTTCAATCCTGGCTAAAAGCAATCGGATATCTAACCGAAACGATGTGCTGTGATACAGTAAAACAGACCGGTCTGTGGATGACATATATATTTATATATATTGTGTATTTGAGCAAGCCTCTCTTTTTATGCATGTTTCATGAAAAATCACAGACATGGTACTATCCTTAATTTTTTTTTCCCGATATTTATGTATATATATATAATTGTAAATGTCATAGAAAAAACAAGCATTTGCATTGTTTAAAGAGTCAGTCAGTTAAGTGCCATACGTGAAACACGCTTGGGCGATCATGTCTCAAAAGAGACATGACTGACTGGGCAGAAGATTATCCCCCAGTAGTTTGCCATTGCTTTCTACGGTAGACTGGTTGCCAACCAAGGCTATAGAACCCGATCTGTCCTGTTATTTAACCGATAACTGAAAGGAATAGACGGATTAATACCTTTCCCAAGAGTATTTGTGCGTAAGTGAATGCAATGAATTCGGCTGCAATTCGAACTCGCCCCCCCGATTTCTCGTTCCGAGCCGATATCCAATGCTCCACAACGCACATCAGGGTCAATACTACCGCTTATTTCGATGCACTGAACGCAATAATTAAGTTCTAGTAGGATTGCCGTTGGTTTTTAACCGGAACATTTCTCCTTCCTACCCCATATGAGTTATGCGACCTGGTCGTTGATATGAAAGCATTTTCATGATGACATCACTGCTCTGTCACTCCTTGGACTATTACGTCTAGGGCGTTGTCCTGACGGAGACCAAGTCTTCTTCTTCTTCTTCTTCTTCTATGTGCCCTGTTCTTTCAGGACGTAGGCGATCATGGTTCTCCACGTCTACCTATCCCTTGTGGCTCCTAGTATGTTTGTTCCCGTTACTCCTGTCGACCGCCGTTCCGTCAACCACCTGATCAGGCTCTGCAAATATGTTATCAGCTGTCTTCCTCCGTCTCTCTTTCCTTCTATCTGGCCAGTCAGTACCAGGCTCTCCTTTCTCATTGCGTGTCCCAGGAACTTCAGTTGTCTCTTCCTGATGCTCACTATCAATTTCCTCTTTGATGCCATTCTTTCCAACTTGGTCTCCTTGGGAAGCAAGGAGACCAAGTAGCGGTTCCATACTACTAAGGGGCGAGATATGATAGCAAGAACCATCCGATTTGAGTGGAGTTAATTGCGACGTTGAACCTGTCATTAAATTACTTATTTCTTTTCCTTTTCTTTTTTAATATGATAATTTTTTCTACACAAAATCATTGTTTTTATTTACACCCCCCACTTATTTGATAGTATCTCGGAAGCTTCAACTAATACTTGTCTTATTTTAATAATTTTAGTTTTTTGAATTGTGATGTGATGATCAATATATGCAGAAAAAGCAGCATTGTTTCGACTAGTGACATATCAGCCCACAAGAAAGTGTGATGCTTTTGTAACTAATGTAAGAATTTAATGATGTTTTTTGATTATTGGTATTAGAGATGCAATCTTCCAAAGAACATGAAAATTCATAAAACAAACTGTTTTTACTGAAGCGGGTTTCTAATTTTTTATAGTAAATTCTAAATGTAAATTATTTATTGAGATTTTTAAGTGATATGACGACGGTTGCATATGTTATTTGTCTCTAAAAAAGTTATAGTCTAATTTTGTTTGTTCGTCGACGACGTGAGTAGGGATATTATTGTTAATAAATGGTTTATCTTTGAAGTTACTTAAAAATTCTTTATAGTATAATGTGTCCGATAATTTAAATATTTATCTTGGTCAATTATAATAGCTTTATTATTTTATAGAACGGTTTTATACTTTTGAGATTGAAAAGACGTGCATATTTACGAATGATCTTTTGCACTGTAAAATAGAAATAAGTGTTGGCAGTTGCAAATAACAAGGAATGGGTTTTAATTTTAATGTTAAGAAGATGGAATCAAAAATCTCATGGACTGATAGAGAGAGTTTATCTGAAATTTCTTTGAAAAATTTAAGCGAAGTAGATATTTTTTAATAAAATAATTATTTTATCATTAGATTAGAGATATACTTAATCAACACTAATATATATATATATATATATATATATATATATATATATATATGCATCGCTCATTCGATAATGAATTGGAGCACTCTAGCTATTGGGCGTGTTTATACGCGCTAAAAAGCCTGCCTTCTTCTACTGGACGGTTGTTGCCTAGGAGTAGAATCGCCGACTGACGCCAATTCGCTGAGGTTTCAATCCTGGGTTAGGAAGCGACCGGAGTCTAAGCCGTACTGATGAGCTTTAATACAGCGAAACAGATCTGTCTGCGGTGGACTATAGTATATATATATATATATATATATATGTGGGTGTGCGTATGTGTTTTTTTGTTTAATCGTATCACCCTGAGCAAGGCGGTAATGCCACTGATGTGCAGGGGGCTACATAAGAGTAAAAAGATTAATTAGAAGAGAGTGAAGAGAAAGACGAACCAGTTAGAAAGGAGCAAGAGAAGGATGGGAATACAGGTGTGATGACAGTTGCACAGGTGGAGAGAAAGGAAAGGATATAAGGGGTGGGGAAAGAACTAGAGTCAAGTGGTTAAGAGATGAGTATTGACATTGCATTTAAATTCCTGGAGGTTGTAGCTGTCAGGAAAGCAAGAATATGTAAGCGAGTTCCACAGGCGGGAAGAGCGAGAGAAGAAGCTGCAGGAGTAGAATTGTCGTCTGCATTTGGCTAATCTAACTGTGAATGGGTGGGACCCAGTTGCCAGTCTGGTTGCCCGAGTAAACATCTGTTGCAGAGTTACCAGTGACTTAAGTTCGTTCGAGCAGAAGCCATGAAAGTATTTAAATAACAGACAAAAGGAGGCCACATTTCGTCGGTGGGGAAGTGGTTGTAGTCGATCCGCCAAGTCGGTACCTATCACATTACTGATTCTCCTTTGGAGCCTGTCGAGAACACTGAGATGAACAGCAGGGGCGCCTGACCATATATGGCAGCAGTATTCCATGCACGGACGAATGATTGATTTGTATATATATGCAGGATGGATTCAGGCAAGAAAAACATTCTGGCCCGACACAGTGACCCAACCTTCTTAGCAGTGGATTTAGCTATGGACTCACTGTAGTGGTTCCATTTGAGATCAGAAGAGAGGATAAGGCCGAGGAGGCGCAATGTATTGCTGTCAGGGAGACTCGCTTGGTTCATGCTTATGGGAGGAAGGAGAGGTTGCCTGTGATGATTGACAGACAACAGCTTGGTCTTAGACGCATTGAAATTGACAAGCCACATCTTACCCAATTCACCACAGAGTATAGATCCCTTTCAACTTCAGCAGCGAGATTATGTTTGTCCGCCACGACGGGTTTCTTACTAATGCGGAAGTAAATTGTGATGTCATCTGCGTAGATGCCTACTTGGCTCTTGATCTCGTCTGGGAGGTTATTTATGAAAATAAGGAAGAGCGTCGGGGCCAGGATAGAGCCCTGAGGGACACCAGCGTTTGTGCTGTAGGATGTAGAGACATGCCCATTCAAACCACCTTCATTTTGCGGTTATTTAAAAAGGATTTGATTAGATCAAGCAAGCGCCCGGTAATACCGTAACCCCATAGCTTGCATAGAAGGCCAGAGTGCCAAACCCTGTCAAAACCCTTGGAGATGTCCAGAGCAACAGCACGAACCTCGCCTGACTCATCAAGGGCCTGGAATATGTACTCCGTAACGGTCGTTAGCATGTCGGCCGTGGACCTGGCAAAGCGGAAGCCATACTGCTTGTCAGAGTAGAGTTTTTAGATGTTGAACTATTTCAGCATTAATTATGGCCTCGAACACTTTCCCGAAAATTGATACAAGGCTGATAGGGCGATAATTGGATGGGTCCGAGGGTTCACCACAGTTCTTAAATACAGGAACGACTGAAGAGAACTTCCAGCATGCAGGAAAACAGGAAGCAGAAAGGCAGTAGTTATACAGTTTAGAGAGGACAGGGGAGAGTGCAGGAGCACATTTCTTAAGGACTATCACTGGGATTCCATTCAACCGCCAATAGTCCTATGCGCTGTCTCATTCTCTCGACAAACAACCGCTTGGCGTCTTTCAGAATTCTCTTGCACTCATTATGAGCAGACGAGAATAGGCGCCTATTGTGATCAGATGACTGTCTCCGGAATAGTCAGAAGTAGTGGTTTCTGTGGGCAATGGCGGCCGAACAGGCAGGAGAGAACCAAGGAGTGGAATGAGGTTTTAGACAATACTTCCAATACTTCAATGCCAGCTTTCACCCAGGACGAAATCTCAGAAGCACAGTCATCAACTGGGAGATCGAACACTTTTCCCCAAGGGACGTCGCATAGGAAATCGCGAAAGGCGTCCCAATCAGCAAGTCATGATTTTCTTTTTATTTATTTTTTGTGCTTAATTTTAAACGTTTCATGAACTAGTGTTTTTGTCTTTTTTCAAAGAAATTTCATTGATTGGAGGATCATTTGGTTCCCTTTTTTCCTAAGTCCTCTGTTAAATTGCTTGTTCCTCTTTTTTCCTTTTTTTTTTTGCCAGGTCATTCTGGCTATTTAGTTGCTTTCCACCCCCCGCCTATATCACCTCTACTGGACAAACAGAGAAATTTTTTTTTTTTTTACCTACTGGCATTATAGCATGTGTGTTTGGGATGGAAACAACTGTTTTAAATTTTCTTAAAAGTAAGTCAGGATTTTCTCTTTATTTATTTTTTGTGCTTAATTTTAAACGTTTCATGGTTAATTGAACGAGTATTTTTGTCTTAGGTTTGCCTGTGTTTACTAATACTAAATTACAAAGCCGTTCTTTACTAATTCAGCATTCGGTCCTGGCCATGACGGTAAACTGTATCCAGCAGTAAGGCCTCTCATTGGGAGATTGTGAGAAGCAGGGAACCACCTCTTAATTACTGCTGTTCCCAGGTTCACACTGACACAGAGTGGTAGCACCTGTTAGGGTCCCAGCTATGGACAAATAGCTAACCCCCAAACTGGGGTCAAAACACTATGAAAGTATAAAAATACATTTTTATAGAAATATATACATAAACATAAACTTTTCTAGAAAATCTTTGAAGGAAAGATATTGGCAACAATGCATTTTTGAAGAAACAGTTATTACCATAACACATTTTGAAAGAAAAAAATAACTTATTCTCAGCAAAACAGTTTCGAATACAAAACTAGAAGACATTTTCAGTTTTCTAAAATAAAAAAAAGAATAAAAACAAAATATTTTCATTAGAATCTGACTTGATCAAGCGCCTCACTATGACCGAACATTTTAAAAATACCTTAAAACCCCATCTTTTTGGCATTAAATAACCCACAGAGGTTGATATGCTGTTAAACAAAACTCAAACTTAATTCAGCATTAAATTTTAAAATAGCATTTATAGTTATAATTTTTAATAGTATACTGTGTAATCTATCTATCTATCTATCTATCTATCTATCTATCTATCTATCTATCTATCTATCTATCTATCTAGCTGAGTCTGTTCAATATCTATCTATCTATCTATCTATCTATCTATCTATCTATCTATCTAGCTGAGTCTGTTCAATATCTATCTATCTATCTATCTATCTATCTATCTATCTATCTATCTATCTAGTCTGCTCTATCTATCTATCTATCTATCTATCTATCTATCTAGCTAGCTAGCTAGCTAGCTAGCTAGCTGAGTCTGTTCAATATCTATCTATCTATCTATCTATCTATCTATCTATCTATCTATCTATCTATCTATCTATCTATCTATCTAGCTGAGTCTGTTCTAATCATCTATCTATCTATCTATCTATCTATCTATCTATCTATCTATCTCAGTCTGCTCATATCTATCTATCTATCTATCTAGCTAGCTAGCTAGCTAGCTAGCTAGCTGAGTCTGTTCAATATCTATCTATCTATCTATCTATCTATCTATCTATCTATCTATCTATCTATCTATCTAGCTGAGTCTGTTCAATATCTATCTATCTATCTATCTATCTATCTATCTAGCTAGCTAGCTAGCTAGCTAGCTGAGTCTGTTCAATATCTATCTATCTATCTATCTATCTATCTATCTATCTATCTATCTATCTATCTATCTATCTATCTATCTATCTAACTAGCTGCGTCTGTTCAATATCTATCTATCTATCTATCTATCTATCTATCTATCTATCTATCTATCTATCTAGCTGAGTCTGTTCAATATCTATCTATCTATCTATCTATCTATCTATCTATCTCTTTGTCTGTCTAGCAAACGAATAAAGCATAAGGAAAGTGCGAGATAGCCAATGATCGTGAGTAAAATGAGAACCATCTTGCAATTTGTTCATGATTAATCCTATTACTTTTCATGAAACCAATGTAGAAAAGAAAAAAAGGAAAAAAGTGTGAATTCATATTTACATCAAATACCGTTTTCGTCTGTCATTGTCTGGTTTCTAAGACTGTCATAACGATGACGCAAGACGGCGTGCGTGGGCGACATGAAGCTGCTAATTTTCAGATTGGATCTCGAAAGTTTGGTGCTGAAAAGATCTATCTGTAACTTCTAGAATAATTTCTTTGCTTCTTTGCATATTCCCATTATTGTTGCAATCAAATCTCACATAATGTGAGTTGCTCTGATTCGTAAGTAACAGCCATGTGCTGTTCTTTCAAATGCCATTTCGTGCGTTGTTCAAATTATGGACATGTTCAGAAAAATGTTGAAACGAGGTCATGGCTCATATAGTTAGGCGATCATTACTAGCCACAAATTCGTTTTTCTTTAATACAGTGTAACCCTGATATAAGAGAGTTGTCTGGACCAGATAAAAATTATCTTATATCCGGGTTTGGTCTATTTTATATACATTATCACAGGCACTAATTTGGGACCAGAGAAAATCTCTCTTATATCAGGTTCTCTTATATCAGGGTCTCTTATATCCGTGTATTATTTTCTTTCTTATTTTTTTTTCAATTGGAGTAGATAGACTAAACTATCGCCCGGTTCACACTCCACCCACGTCTATTGAACAGGTGAAGAGGCTCATCCCTTGTTCCCTGTTTAGGGTGTGGTTTCCAGCTTTCTCTTTTCCAATCTTTTCACTCTTATGTAGCCCCCTGCGTATCGGTGGAGTTACCGCCTTGCTCGGGGTGATATGATTAAAAAAAAACTGTATCTGCTAATTACCATGATGTATAATCGTAAGAAGTCGGTAAAAAAATAATATTTTAATGTTACACTTACTGATCAACACTATCTCTCTCTTTATCTCTTTTTCACACACACATGTGTGTATGTATGTGTGTATGTATGAAAGCCATACTGAAGCATGAAACTGACAATCAACACTGTATGTTGCTCCTCATTTCCTCTCTCTCTTTATATCTATAAACGCCCTCTCTACGATATTGAGCATTATCTCTCAATAATTATAGCTATTTGAAATAATATATACATATTCATATGCATAAGAAAGGCAGAAGGCTTATATTTATAAAAAATTGATTAAAGATGTTAGATAGGAAATATTTTAAAATTATTTATTTGTCTTTTCTAGCTTGCGTACAAGAAAACTATTTCGGTCAATGATGTTATATTGAAAGTGCGCATGCGTAAGGGAAATAGCATTTGCGTAGCCATTATTAGTTAGAGAGAAAGAACAAAATAGAAAGTATGTAGCAAAATAGTGTTGTTTGTGGGGGTTTTTTCTCAAACAGAAGATAGGAATAAAATTACAAGAAATATTGTACAATTAGCAAAAACATTTCCATTGCCTGAGCAAATTCAGTAATAAGATTATAACCAAGGGGAAATGAAGTGGTGTGTGTAAAGATGTCATTTTCGCGTTCATATGTGTATACAAAGTTCCTCTGGAATTGTGAGAGACATACATTTGAGATTTAATTGATGGCTTGTTAGAATTATTAGGATTGTATGTCATCAAGTTAACATAGGTTATTGTGAACTGTGTAACTTTTGTGTTGTATTTAATCAGTCAGTGAAGTGCCATACGTGAAACACGCTTGGGCGATCATGTCTCGAAAGAGACATGACTGACTGGGCAGAAGATTATCCCACAGTAGGTTGCCATTGCTTTCTGCGGTAGACTGATTGCCTGCCAAGGCTACAGAACCCAATCTGTCCTGTTATTTAACCCATAACTGGAGGGAACAGACGGATTAATACCTTTCCCAAGGGTATTTGCGCGTAAGTGAATGGAATGAATTCAACTGGAATTCGAACTCGGCTCCCCGATTTCTCGTTTCGAGCCGATATCCACTGCACCACAACTGATTCATTAAAGACTAAAAAGATACCGGGAAGCGAACGAAATACATTCTTTCTCTAAGGCAACCTGTAGCTAAGAGGGTGCGTCTTTTCTTATATTTAATAACAATTCTGGCAGCTTCATCAAGCAGAAAGGTCGTTATCAGAAAATGCTGTTATTTATATGACCTTACTGCCTCTTTTCCTCAGTGTCATTAGATTCCTGCAGAATATGCAGACT
Organism: Ascarosepion bandense; assembly: GCA_037127315.1. Taxonomy (NCBI): domain Eukaryota; kingdom Metazoa; phylum Mollusca; class Cephalopoda; order Sepiida; family Sepiidae; genus Ascarosepion; species Ascarosepion bandense. The sequence goes on along the minus strand of JBBBDQ010001611.1, from coordinate 2,522,418 downwards.
AACCACAAGTTGTGTTGCTCCTGTGATGTTCACAACAAGTAGATATTTTACGGGTTTGAGTTGCTAGCAATACATTTAAAACTCGAAAATATTTTTCTACAGTCTTTACCATCGATGGCTAGGTAACGCAAACTGCTTTGTTATTTAACCCATTGCTAGAGGAGAGAATAGATGGATTCATACCAAGTGAACGGAAGTCAATTCAGCCGGGAAATTCGACTCTCTATTTCTGCGCTGATAACAATTACACTACCAACATATCTAAATATAAGAGACTTCAATATAAATATAAATCTGCTTGAAGAAATTTACATTCTTCATTCTATATATGTATACCATCATTTTGTGCCTATAAGTATAAAGAGCATATAGAGACGTAGAATTCTCAGCAATTGGATGCCTTTGTTCGAGAGGATAACTGGATGAAATTAAAAATCTGAACAGAATATCATGACCTTGTGCCGGAATGGAATACATTTTAGAACACGATGATGAATGGTGACAGTCAGTTAGTTAAGTGCCATACGTGATACACGCTTGGGCGATCATGTCTCTTTTGAGACATGACTGACTGGGCAGAAGATTATCCCGCAGTAGGTTGCCATTACTTTCTGCGATAGACTGGTTGCCGACCAAGGCTATAGAATCCAATCTGTCCTGTTATTTAATCCATAACTGGAAGGTATAGACGGATTAATACCTTTCCCAAGGGTATTTGCGCGTAAGTGAATGCAATGAATTCGGCTGGAATTCGAACTCGGCCCCCCCCCGATGTCTCGTTCCGAGCCGATATCCAATGCTCCACAGCGCACATCATTGATGAGCGGTGTACTCATGATTATTAGATCACTAGAAAAAGTCCTGGAAAGCCTTACAAAGAGGTGAGTTTATTTAAGTAAAAATGGAACACTCCAGACTCATTAGTAAAATTAGCTAGAACAGAGAGTGTAAAAATGACGCAATCAGTCAGAAAGTTAACTGCTATACGTGATACACACTTGGGCAATCATGTATTGAAGGCGACATGAAAAACTAGACAGAAGATTTTCATGCAATAGATTATCATTATTTTCTGCGAACCAATGCTATAGAACTCTGTCCTGCTATTTAACCCATAGCTGCAGAGAGAAGAGACGGATTACGTTGCTCGGGTGTAATGAAAGCTTTAAAACTAATCCATGTTCCAGGAGCTCAGAATCTTTGGACGTTGGCACGAAAGACTAAAAAGCAGTAGTTGTTTCCAGTTAAAGCGAAACCGTAGACTGAAAGAAAAATGAATGGATGTAAGTCAAATTTTGATTTCCTGGTATCGATATCAAATATGTTTTTTCGTCGTAAACTGAATTTTCAAGGCTAAATAAGTCCTCTGAGTAATGGTATCATGACTGAGACTAAGAACTACAATTATACCTATTTAGAGCCAAACCCGAAGCAAAAACTAAAGTAAAAGGGCTGAAAAAATACACACATACAGGCAGATAAACAGACACACACACAAACATCTTGCCTTTTATAAATATATATATTACCGATTTTCTGCACTATTGTAAGAACTGCAATCTTGAAACTTCTGAATATCGTTTCTTATGTCTTTGTCGACGAGTGTATCAAATTTGATTAAAATCAGACCACTCCTTCTATAACCTGATTTTTTCAATTATCGATTTTCGAAATTTATCGGGTGTACCTCGGCACAAAACCTAGCTAAGAACACTCGCAGACGCTTATAGCACAACTGTGTAAATTTTCAAGAAAATCGGTTCAGCCGTTTCGGAGTCTATAGGTAACGGACACACACACAGACACACACACAGACAAAGTTCCATTTATAAATAAGTTTAGATTTAGATAATAATTAGTAATACTGGAGAATCAGTTTATTACTTCCTAACAATAGCAAACCGATCGCCGCTCACTTTATTTCCAGTAGATGCTTTACTTATGCTTCCAACTATTATATTGTCAATTAAGTGTCATACGGTATACACGCTTAAGCGATCATGTCTCGAATGAGTCATGACTGACTGGGCAGAAGATTTTTCAGACAGTAGGTTGTCATTACATTTTACTGTAGACTGGTTGCTAATTATGGCTATAGAACCCAATCTGTCCTGCTATTTAGCCCATAGCTGGAGATAGACGAGACGGATTCTTACCTTTCCCAAAAGTATGTGCGCGTATGTGAATGTAAGAAATTCAACTGGAATTCGAACCCGGCTCTCTGATTTCTCATTCCAAATTTATATCCACGGCACCACAACGTGCATCAAACGCCATCACACACTTGTTAAAAGATCGTTTTAAAAATCAAGAAGAAGAAGAAATAATAATAATAATAATAATAATAATAATAATAATAATCATGTGCAAAAACTATGGAAAATATGTAAACAAACACTGCTATGAACATCACCCAGCACAGGTTACAGAAATAGAAGATGTCACCTTTCTATGGGATTACACCATTAGACAGAAAAATTGAAGCAACAGGCCAGACATTATTGTTAAAAACCAAAAGGAGAAAACTTGTCTATTAATTGATATGGCTTGTCCAGCGGATTGTAACATAGCAACCAAGGAATTTGAAAAACTGTCAAAATATAAAGACCTGGAAATTGAAATAGAAAAAATGTGAAAATTGAAAACAAGAGTTGTGCCAGTGATAATAGGTGCACTTGGAATGATAAAAAATGGAACAAAACAACACATTGTAAGAATCCCTGGAAACCCCAGCTTAAGAGATATACAAAAAATTGTCTTATTAAATACAGCCCACACACTAAGGAGAACTTTGTCTATGTAACGCTAGGGATGATGGGGAAGATAGAAAAAACATGAAATGGAGCCATAACAGCACGCCACGACTTCCCGCAGACTTGGTTGGTAGTGCGACCATAGCAGAAATCGAAATATGATGAAAAATGACATAATAATAATAATAATAATAATAATAATAATAATAATAATCAAATGCTACATCCTGCATATCTCCAAATAATAATTGGTTGGGTATGTTGACATATACAAGATTTTTGTCTTGGTAAACTCTCGATGTCAGGCAACTAGGGCTTTTAACCTGTTGTACCTTTCGGTCACATCACGTTGAAATACCTGTTCCAGTATGATCACTGTAGTTAACTAACATTTAGCCCGGTCAGTACCTAGATGGATGAACACTTGAGAATATCAGGTTCTGTAAGCTTGGGTGTGCGGTTGGTGTAATGAATAACAATCCTGAATTGTTAATTGAAGATCTGAGTTTCAATTTCTGTTCGGTTCATTATATTCACTTACGCGCTTAGGAAAGATATAAATATACTTTCTCCCCAAGCTATGGGTTAATCAGTAAAAATTGTGTTACTAAACGATTATTATCTAGAAACAAAATTCTTACAATCTAAAAATATATTCTGGCTTCTTCTGTAAAGAATTGATAAACCACAAAAAAAAAAAAAGAATCAAGAAATAATCTATTCTTACCAGCTAAAAATAACGACTGAAAAAGAGATAACAGAAAAATCTAAGATGAGCACAAAATTCAGATTAAATCAAAAGAAAATAATTTATTCTTCTTCTTGATTTGTCGTGTCCCTTCAGAACGTGGACAAGCATGGCTCTCCATAACTTACTGTCCTCATAGCGCTCAATATATTTTGTCTTTCTGCTATTTCTTCTAAACCCTGTTCCGCCATTCATTTACTGAAGCTTGTTAAGTATGTCATGCGTTGTTTTCCATTACCTCGCTTGCTTTCAATCTGGCATGTGAATATTAGATTTTCTAAGCCTACTTTCCTTATTATATGTCTTAGAAAGCTCAAATGCATTTTCCTGATGTTAAATAAGTGTCTTTTTTTGTCAAAACTTTCTTGTTGCTCCCATGTTCAGTCAATAGTATGCTCAGCATCCTTCTGTATAACCATATTTCTGTTTCTTAAAGTCTCTTCTTCCTCTTTGAGAAGATTGTCCAACACTCATTGCCATACAGGAAGACAGATATTACCAACCAGTTTACTACTTTTTTTTGTTGTCTTAATACTCTGCTTAGCCTTTTGAATGCGTCTTTGGCTATCCCAATACGCCTTCAGTTTTTAGTGACACACTTTCCGTCCTCTGTGAAAACACTTCCCAGTTACTTAAATTTCCGTACTTGTTTGATTTTGGGACCTCAAATTTACAATTCACGCTTTGGTAACAACAATAATGATCAAAACCAACTGAAGTTTCGTAAAATAATATCTGCAGTGCTCTAAAACTTCTGCTGATACTAAACATGTCGACTTCTGTAGACCATTTTACAATACAAAAATAGAATAAAATCATCGAATCGTTCATGAAAATTTTATGCTTTTGGAAAGATTATGTCTGGTCTTTCTTCAGAAAGAAAAACTGTTTTTTATATTAGGATAGATGACAAAGTATAACTGCATCTTGTTGATGTGTAATGTCTATTAAGTAAACTTCGAAGACATTGGCTGTTTTAGTGATATTGAGTTCAGCTGAGGACACCACATTTGTGTGACTCTTTCGCTCGAAGTAAGCTAATGAGATATGAGAGTTGATTTTAGAAATGAAGTTTTATAAAACCTTTAAATCAGTTGGAAGAATGAAACAGATGACTAGAATTCCCCTTCAAAGTCTACAAATTTGTTTTTTCCAATATTCTCACGATTTACGCAACACATTTTCCCAATCGTTTTGTACCATTTTTACTTTTATCCAGAGCAAATTTCTGCTTCACTTTTTATCCAATTGTACACACAAATGTCAACATCGGCATCAGATAAAAACATGCTGACCTTTCAAATGTACTCACTACGAAATATCTGATGCTATAACACCTAAGCTGGGCCCAGAGGACATGCAAAAAAAAAAAAAACAACAAAAAATAAAAAAAAGATTTGCAGGCTTATCACCGATTACCCCGTTGGTTGACTACAGTGCAGTATACTACTGTCACCATGCAAAATATTTTTTCCTTTACAGGCTTTATTTTTGGATAAAGATGTTTGAATGTTCGCAAAAAGTCGGAGTTTCAGTTGGCGCACAGCGATCGATTGCTAATAATTCTATCCCTGATCAATGTTCTACGCGGTAAAAGAACTTATCATTCAACCTTTGTAATCAGTGTGTTGCTATTATGTAATAACTAGCAGTATAGCCCGGCGTTGCTCGGGTGTAATGAAAGCTTTAAAACTAATCCATGGTCCTGGAGCTCAGACTCAGCCTAAAGAATATTTGAAATAATAAAATAATTGCGACAATTTACCAATCGCACAATATATATATTGTGCGATTGGTAAATTGTCGTTATTTTATTATATATATATATATATATATATATATATACGAGCAGTATAGCCCGGCGTTGCTCGGGTGTAATGAAAGCTTTAAAACTAATCCATGGTCCTGTAGCTCAGATTCGGCCTAAAGAATATTTGTGTGAAGTTTGGTGAGAATCGGATAAAAATTGTGGATTTGTAAAAAGGACATACAGACAGATAAACAGACACACACACAAACAACTTGCTTTTTATATATATATTATCGATTTTCTGCACTATTGTAAGAACAGCAACCTTGAAACTTCTGAATATCGTTTCTTATGTCTTTGTCTATTAGGGTACCAAATTTGATTAAAATCGGACCACTCCTTCTATAACCTGATTTTTTCGATTATCGATTTTCGATATTTATCGTGGATACCTCGACACAAAACCTAGCTAAGAAAACTCGCAGACGCTTATAGTACAACTGTGTAAATTTTCAAGAAAATCGGTTCAGCCGTTTCGGAGTCTATAGGTGACGGACACACACACACAGACTCATACACACACACAAAGTTTCTTTTATAAATAAGTTTAGATAGATTAGGAAGTTAGACAGGTATTTGGGTAATGATAATGATTAGCTGTTTCCTCATTAGGAAACGTTCGTCTTTTATGACCGAGCTACTAGTATTACAGTCGGTTGAAAATTATACAATCTTTCTATGAACACTCCACTCACGTCTATTGAACAGGTGAAGAGGCTCACCCCTTGTTTCTTGTTTAGGATGTGGTTTCCGGTTTTCTCTTTTCCAATCTTTTCATTCCTACGTAGCCCCCTGCGCTTCAGTGGCGTTACCGCCTTGCTCGGGGTGATATGATTTAAAAAAAAAAAAAAAAAAAGAGATGTCTGAAATCCAGAAATTTATCGTTCTTTCTCGCATTGACGTGGTGTTACCTCCCTAACCTTTTCTTTGAAGTCGAGCGGAACGTGAACATCGTGTTGATGACATTATTTTCTTTTCGAGTTATTATTCATTTTAACCGCTATTCATAAAAGTGCTCAAATGGTGTTGTTTCTCTTATTTGGTGAAGTTGTTTGTTCGTAATTCTGTAGCGCCAATTCACGGGGCTCGAAAAAAGGATGGTTCTCGCTAAGACCTACCGTTTCGGGTTGTCCTATATTATATGTGTTGCATTGAGTGTTCGGCTGGAACGCAACATCTGATTAACAGGCTAAGATCGATACTTGCGACGTTTCCAACTGCCGCGAAAACTAGACTAAGTTTATTAAATACTTAGACATCCTTTGCTATATTCTCCTTGGAAAACATTTTAAGAGAAGCACATACAAGAGGTTCCCAAATCATCTAAAAATTTACGTTTGAAGGGAACATATACGAATTGCATTTGCTTATCTATTTAGCTACCAATGAGCGTTTGAACTTTCGATATCGATTTGTTTATATCTATTACAGTTAGTGTATATCTATCTATCTATCTATCTATCTATCTATCTATCTATCTATCTATCTATGTAACAGTTTAAATCTATCTATCTATCTATCTATCTATCTATCTATCTATCTATCTATCTATCTATCTATCTCTGTCGGTCTGTTCGTATCTATCTATCTATCTATCTATCTATCTATCTATCTATGTAACAGTTTAAATCTATCTATCTATCTATCTATCTATCTATCTATCTATCTATCTATGTAACAGTTTAAATCTATCTATCTATCTATCTATCTATCTATCTATCTATGTAACAGTTTAAATCTATCTATCTATCTATCTATCTATCTATCTATCTATCTATCTATCTATCTATCTCAGTCTGCTCATATCTATCTATCTATCTATCTATCTATCTATCTATCTATCTATCTATCTAGGTAACTCAGTTCATATCTATCTATCTATCTAGCTATCTATCTATCTATGTAACTCAGTTCATATCTATCTATCTATCTATCTATCTATCTATCTATCTATCTATCTATCTATCTATCTATCTCAATTCATATCTGCCGCGAAAACTAGGCTAAGTTTATTAAATACTTATACATCCTTTGCTATATTCTCCTTGGAACACATTTTAAGAGAAGCACATACAAGAGGTTCCCAAATGGTCTAAAAATTTACATGTTTAGAGGGAACATTATTTTTTAAAGATGAAAAATTTAAAAAAAATGATTAATGCATAATTAAAAATATACTATTTTGCATGTATAAGGCAACTGGCAAAATAGTATTTAAATCTATTATTTTATTTATCAGTTCCGCCTCCTCCTCTTCCTCCTCTACATTCTTTAACATTTTCTTCTTTTTCTTCTTTCCTCCCCTCCTCCACCACCTCTTAATCTTATTCTTGTCATCCGCCCCATTCTCATTCCTAATCTTTCTTTCTTTCCTTCCCCTTTGATCATCTTCTTCCACCTTCTAATCTCCTTCCCTCCTCCTCTCCTTCTCCTCTTACTAATCCTTTTTTCCTTTTAACTTCATTCAAATCATTATCAAATTCTCTGGCGATACATCGTTTTTATTTTCTTATTGTTACGATATTTTTTAATCAATTCAAAAAAATACATCACAACCTTCGTTCATTTTATCGGCTGCTATTAATTATCAGCCGCTCGCCATTTTTCTTTAATTCCCCAGACCTTCCCTTTCCTTCTTTCTTTCTTGCTTTGCCATCCTTCTTCCCTTTCTGCTTCCTCTTCATAGATTATAACCAACGCGTTCTTGTCGACATCCGTGATGATGATGACGATGATGATGATATTGTGGCTGTAAGTGCAGTTGAATATCGATAATGCTTTTGTTTTTATTTCTCATACATTATTTCGACTTCAATATTCAATGTCTTGCGAACGAAGCTTTTTATCTAAGAACAAAACTCTTATCCCCATGGTGATGAGGGCGGGAAGAAGCGTCCTTCATAAAAGAATCGAACTCTCTGAGAAGACAAGCACCTGTCAGACAGGTACACGCGACGTCAGTGAACTTGTTTCGTTCAATTCATATACATATTGCATTTGCTTATCTATTTAGCTACCCATGAGCGTTTGTTCTTTCGATATCGATCTGTTTGTATCTATTACAGTCAGTTGTTATCTATCTATCTATCTATCTATCTATCTATCTATCTATCTATCTATCTATCTATCTATCTATCTACCTCACTCAATTCATATCTATCTATCTATCTATCTATCTATCTATCTATCTATCTATCTATCTATCTATCTATCTATCTATCTATCTCACTCAATTCATATCTATCTATCTATCTATCTATCTATCTATCTATCTATCTATCTATCTATCTATCTCACTAAATTCTTATCTATCTATCTCTCTATCTATCTCTCTATCTATCTATCTCACTAAATTCTTATCTATCTATCTATCTATCTATCTATCTATCTATCTATCTATCTATCTATCTCACTAAATTCATATCTATCTATCTATCTATCTATCTATCTATCTATCTATCTCACTAAATTCTTATCTATCTATCTATCTATCTATCTCACTAAATTCTTATCTATCTATCTATCTCACTAAATTCTTATCTATCTATCTATACATTTATTTTTTAAGGATTACGCATTTGGACATACATAAACATATGAGGATAAGTATATGTATGTATGTGTGTGGAAATTCATACGAAAGTATTCATTTTCTGTAATCTACTTAAACATTTTTCAATTTATTTGTTAGAAAATGAACATTTTACAATGAGAATGAAATAAATTCCATTCGTAAGAGCTGCCGTATATCCGCCCACGCATCAACATTAAGTTTTCAAATTGCATAACACTGCTTACTTGACCATTATGGCATTCAACTGGTGTGTTCTCGCATCGTCGAGACGAAAGGAATAGGATTTTCACATTTCTTATACTCACTTATTAATGCTTCACAAATTATCTTTATCCTCCCTATATATATATATATATATATATATATATATATATATACATACTATTTATTCTTTATAAAGAAGTGAATAAAACTTCATGTTCAAACTTATATTCACTAATGGGAGTTTCACAGATATCGTATTCGCTTATCATTAAGTTGTATTTGTTGCTCTTAATGTTTTATATCTTAATATTGAACAATTTAATTACAAATATTTTTTAATTAGAGTTACCTCAGGAAATTAATTAGCAAACTTTCTTTATATATATATATATATATATATATATATATATATTAATAATAATATTAACCATAGTAATAACAATACTAATGATAACAGAACTAAATCTGCTGAAACTAGTATTAATTAAGTTATAATTTAAATCGTCTTGTACAACCCACGGAGAAAGAACTCCGAGGGAAAAGAAGGAGCCAAAAGAAGTTTGGGCGCAACCGTGGTAGGTTGTTGGCTCTTGCTTAGATTTTCTGTCTATATATATATATATATATATATATATATATTATTAGCATATATTTATATATAATATATATACATATACATTATTAGTATATATATATATATATGTGTGTGTGTGTGTGTGTGCGTGTATGTGTGTGTGTGTGAACTCGTTTCTCGTCTGCTAAGGTGCTGCATGGGTCCATTAGAATTTCTTGACAACCCACAATAACGTCCTATGCTTGGTACTGCAACTATGCTGAGTGGACGTTAGTTTTATGAGTGTGTCCTCCCAATCTGAAGTGACCAAACGATAAACAAGGCAACTAAGCACACACTTACCTATACATACATATATATATATATATATATATATATATATATATATATATATATATATATATTAAAATACTTTAATCCAAACGGAAAAGTAGGAAGGTAAATCCCAAAAACCTGATCCTAATTAATATCATATTTTAATATTAAAAGTTTAATCAGTTTAATATTAAAAGAAATTTTTAATATTGAAAAGTTATTTTATTTTATATATATATATATATATATATATATATATATATATATATATATATATATATCCGAGTAAATAAGGAACGAAGAAAAATTTACAACGTTCAAAACATTAATTTAAAACAGTGCTTGGTATACAATGTAGAGCTGTGAATATTTATTAAAAATTATAGTTTTGAATATGTACAAATTACTATCCACTACAAAGTGTACATTTTGTTTTGATATTGAAATGACAATGTCTCATATGAACACACTACCCGATGACACATTGTCATTTCAATGTCGAAACAAAATTGTACATGTTCTATATATATATATATATATATATATATATATATATATATAGAACCAATTTACCCTGACGAGCCGTAGGGTGAAACCTAGGTAGGTTTGTTGGCTCTTGCTTAGATTTTCTGTCTTTGCTGGTCTACCTTCGTATTCGTAATTACTATAGTTGATATTATATATATATATATATATATATATATATAGTTACCATAGATAAAGAAATAAGTGTCATTGAAGGTACATTTAATAAAATATTTTTGCTTTTAACATTTCAAAGGCAACATATACATACACTGATTCATTAAGGAAGGGATATCTCTTTGCGGCGTAATAGTAATCACGTTAATAGCGTTGAGTTCAATCTTCGTTCTTAGACTCATTATTGTTTTATTGACATAGTAAATAGTTACTGAAATATCAGCGAAGATCTGTATATTTCGAGAAGAGATTTAAATTAAAGAGCTGCAGATATTAAATATTTATTAAATATTTGACAAACAGGAAAATACAAAGTCATATACTTCGTGCTAAATTCAGTCATTTTTCTTCAACCTTTTTAAATGTTGATAAAATTATCAAGAATCTACCATATTTAGATATACATCTAGATCTACATCTACATCTACAAGTTTTACACTTGAGCAAAAAAATTTCCTAGAATAAGACATTTACATACAATTTAAACTCGGTTATAATTTTTGGCTAAAAAATCATGCTTGAAATGTAATAATTTATATCAGTCGAAAAGTTATTGTTGATTATGACAATTTTGCTAAAAATAGTAAATCACAGTATTGATACGTATATTAATTTTGTTAAGTTAGGATATTGAGTATTGTATTGAGTACTTGGTAGAGAATATTATCTTATTGAGTGCTGAGCAGAAAATATTGAATTTCTTATTGAGCACTGAACAAAAAATACTGAGTGCTTTATTGAGTACTGAGCAGAAAAAGCTTTTAATATTTAAGAAATTTTGAAATGTTGCACGTGTATCTACTTTCACTTGAAACCTTTCCCACCTTACCTTTGGTCAGCAGCAGTTATTAGACGCGGCACAGATAGGCGATAATTATCATAGAAGTTCATGCAGCCGGGGGTGGGGTTATCACGTTTGTCCGGGGCAAAACGAATAAGAACGCCAATAACTGCTTTATTCCGTTTCTCTGCTATCTATTCATGATCTGGCTGAAATTGCGATAAAAACAACTAAAAGTGAAAATAAAAGTCAATTTTGTGATAACAACTGAAAATACATCTGATGAAAGCTAAAATAAAATGAAGAACAACCAGTTTTCTTTTAGAATCAGGAAATTGTAGCTGATCTCGGTCATATTTACTAAGGCTAAACTTTATTTGATGCTTATTTTAAGAGTAAACTTTAACCCTAATGAGAGCTAAAAATTTCTGGTATTAATGTTTCATAAAGTTTCATTAAAAATCTGAACTTTGCTTCATGCTTAAAATAAGCCTTGTTTTTGGCCGAATTTGAACCTTTTCATTCGCATAAGTTGCATTCAAATAAAAGAAAGACGGTACAATACTGATGCAATTGTGATCAGAGTTGAACTCATTAATATTTCGAAAATGTGTTGATCTTCCATTCATGCTGTGATAACGTTGATCCATGCATGCAGTTAATAAATAACATATGTGATTGATTGATTGATTCATCCAGTCGTTTGTTTGTTTCACGGCACATCAACTCCTTGTGAGTCATTTAATGCCGAAATTTAATTTTCTTGGAAGCTTCTAAGTAATAAAAATATCATATATGTTGTTCTGTTTTCACAATTGAATACAAGGTAGATGATACTCAGCTTTTGGGCATATGCATGTTTGTGTGGTCATTATGACTAGAGGTGGTGATATGTATGTTTTATGTTGTAGTTTTTTTAGTTATATTTTAGAATTAAGAAATTATAAGATATTTTATAGATTAATGGCATAAAAAGTTCTTTCATGATAGTTGTTTGGTTGATTTTATTTAGCAATATATAACCCACTATGGATTATTTAAAGCAGAAACCTAAATATATTGAAGGTATTTGTATGTTTTCAGCTACACATAAAATGTATTGCTGGTAATTTTTTAATACTGCTATTTTTATTATATGTAATTTTATATTTTCATAGGGTTTTGTTTGGGGTTTCACCATTCGTCCATAGCTGGGGACCTAACACATGCTTCCATCCTAGGTCAAGGTGGACTTGAGAACCACAGAGATTAAGAGGTGGTTTCACGCTCCTCAAAACATTCAATTTCCCGATCAGAGGACTTGCAGTCAGATGTAGTTTATCGCCATCATTTATCCACCACACCCAAATGATGCATAGGGCAGCAACTTTTTGTTGCTGTAACAAACTGTTTTTTACGGGGCAGGCTTGATAGCCTTGCACCTCAACCTTGGAGGACCGGTGTTCCATTATCGGTCCTTCCGTTTACAGCACCTGGTATTCCCAAATGGTCACCCATTTAAGGTACTGACCAGGCTCGATTTTGCTTAACTTCGGTGATCGGACGGGAGCCGGTGTATTCAACACGATATAGCCGTAGATGTTTATCGTACCCAGGACTAATTATATCTGTGTAATAATTAAACGAATTTTGAAATTTTCATAAATATAATTCAAAAATATATATTTAATGTGTGTGTCAGCGTGTGTGTGTGTGTGTGTGTGAGAGAGAGAGAGAGAGAGAGAGAGAGAGAGAGAATTTACTTACATATGTTTTATACTGATGTAATAAATATGCATACATCTTGGTCCCCCCTCACATTACTGGGAGAAAGATACGCTCTGCTTTCGACAGGCTGTTGCCTTGTCCGGCGAAGAAAACTGCCAATAAAGAAAACCATATGATTAAAGCATATAAGCCAGGGGAAAAAAATTTTTTAAGAACTTTAGAGCTGGAAAAATGTATTGCGAAGAAGGAATTATAACCAAAAGGATTAGACAGGTCATATATGACATAAAAGGGGAAACATTTCGGTGCAAAAGACATTGGAATCAATTGAGACCCAAACAAAATACAGATGTCACGGAAAATATCGAAGAAATTCTATTGGAAGTCCTGTATGTCACATTCGAAATTCACGTTCCAGCAAGTCAACATTCGCCAGTGAAGGTATTCCCGACATCAAGGCAAGAGATATCAGTGTGTCAAACGACACCACGGCAGGGAGGATTGAAGCGAAAAAGACTTAGGAAAAAAAAGTCGATCGATTATGTCCAGACCCTAAAAAGATAAAATATTGAAGCTAAATTTCACTGGAAAATTTAGCTCAGAAGGAGGTGATGTATTGTATATGTAATGAATATACATACACTTTGGTTTCCCCTCACATTTATGTGATTGGCTGGTGTCAGGCATTGAATCTGTTGCATTTATTTACACGCAAATAACCTTGAGAAATAGATTAATCCGTCTCTTCTCCCTCCAGTTATGTGTTAAATAGCAGGACAGATAACCTTGGTCAGTAACCAGTCTACCGCAGAAAGTAATGGCAACTTTCGAGACATGATCGCCTGAGCATGTATCACGTATGGCACTTAACTGACTCACTGAGTGTTTGCTTAGATTTGGGGAACTGAGAAATGATTTAACAACTTCTAATATATATTTATAATCTTGACCACTTATAGTAGAGCAGTAGTGAGTCGGTGAGTTCAATCCACTTACGAAGCAAAGCCGAGTTCGTGTCGAAGCAATGTTTAATATATCTATTTATGTTTGTTGGCATCTCGACCCCAGTCACTATCTCACCGACTTGATGTGGCTTCCCTCTGTCTTTTCTACAAATATTTTCATAGCAACTGCTCTGATGAGATTTGTTACTTGGTTCCAAGACCACATGAACTTAACCCTGCTACGAGATTGGCATCTAGGTCATTTTTACCGTTGAAATAGTTAAATGTATTCGCCACTTCTACTTGAACAGTTCCTTTTCTCTCACTTCTCGCCCGAGAAACTCTCATCCGTTTACTTGCTTCCCTGATAGCTTCAATCCCCGTAAAATTAAACGCAACGTCAATTGCTATTTTTTAGACTTTTTGAATCCCGTTCATCTTTAATTCTTTCCTTAATACTCTTTGTACCCGGTCATTTTTTTCTCTCACTGTAATCCTCCTGCACACTCAAGGCTCTCCGGGAGGGGGGGTTAGAAAAGTAAAAATTAAAGTTCAAATATATGTAGATAAGTTGCACACACACACACATTGTGTAAGGAGATAAAAAACAGAGATGTGAATTAAAATATCTTTACCAACAAAAATTAAGATTTATAGAATTAAGAAATGATGTTAAATCAAAAAAAGAATATGTATCGAGTTTTTTTTTGGGGGGGCGCTATTACATATTTATATGAGGCCTGTGAGTAATGGTTTATCCAGTTAATACTAAAGAAAACAAGCCTACCAAGGAAAATGTTGCTTTAGCCTTCTTCGTCAAAGTTTTCGCCTTAGAAAATCATGCGATGTGTCTCTTACTCTCTTCAAAACAGTTTGAAAAGTCATATTATGATATACTTTATCTCGTTTAAGGTTTGAAATTCAGAAATTAACTTAGGAAAAAAACAAAAAAACAAAAAAACCAAAAACACAAATTGTAAAAATGCGTTCGACTGAGGCTGAAATAATTGCTAAATCCTAGTTTTGCATTACGGAAAAAGAAATAGTAACCTAGGCCAGACGTGAAGAACGGTATGTTGAAATATAAGAAATATATTCCGGATAGTTTGTGGAATCCTCAGATCTTTTCATCAATTCTTTACTATATGCACTTGTTCAAGATTTTCGTGAGCTTCTGCTAGCAGATCTTCCGGAACATAGATCTAATTAAACGGTTTTCCAGACAAGATTAAAAAGTTGGTGCTGAAAGTTTATCTGGATGTTACTGATTGAATCACTTCTGAAAACCTTGTTAATGATGCGAATAGTTTTCGTAACCAAATTTATTTTGCATAGCGTCTTTCTGTAAAATGCGTAAATTCAAGAGGGATTGTCTGATCATCAGTAGTTTACAGCAAACATTACTGGAAATATTGAAAATAGCTGAATCATTTCCGAACAGAAATTCAGGCTGTGTAGCCATCTGAGTTTCAGTCGTGCTTCTTCAAAGTATTGACTAGGGAACAATGAAATAATGAGATTTTTGTCAATCCCTTCTCAACATGTGTAGCTTGCATGAAGTTCTTTGATAATACGGGGTGCAGGGTGCGATGAATGAATTACCTTCTAAATGACGCAAAAGTGAAAACAACACCATCTTATTTTAACGGATATATTTACCAAAATTACACAAAAATATCTGAAATTATGAAAGAGTAATTATATTCAATAAAATCATTATTGGCTTAAACCACGACTTTTAGAAGACTTCAGAATCTTGTTCAACTCTTCTGGAGGGTCTCCTTGTTTAAGTTCAAGTTCTTGCCACATTCCTTGCCTTCTGTTAATCTTTGGTGTTACAAGAACTTTTGTTGGTTTACCACTCAACTGTTCCCCACACATAATAATCAACGGGGTTCCAGGGCGGAGAGTTAGGTGGCCGGAGGAAAGTGGGGATGTGGTGGCCAAAATTGTCTAACAGCCATGATTGGGTTTTTATGCCCTGTTGCCAGATGTATGATCTTCCAACAGCGGCTCACTTAACCCAGGGCAGCACTAGCCCCTCAAGGCACTTGATGTAAACCTCTGTGTTGAGCTTGAAGTCATGTGAGAAGATGAATAGAAGCATAACCTAGCCATCACGCTAATCACCTTCATAATCACCATTAGACTCACCCAAAGTTTTCTGAGTCCTCTGCACTGTCACACAAATACACTTAATTATCGGTATTGGTAGCTTCCGGTACCGATACCAAGCAATTAAACATACCGTTTCCAATTTTTTGCGTCATGGTGCTTTTTTTTCTCACAGATGGTGCCCAACTGCCCCTACTATACAGTACAGTCGACAAAATAAATAACTAACACACGCGCTAAATTAGAAATGTAACTCCGTAGAATAATCATTCAACTTAACAGTCATTTCCAAGGACATTATTGCTAAATTAGCCCAAACTCAATACAAAACCAAATTTTAAATTGTACTGCAAATCATATTATGATGTATGCGATCTCAGTCTGTCTATATTTCTGAGATAAGATATTGTAACTATTGATATCATTCGAACTATTATACTAATCTTTATTTCCATAATCACGACGTTTCTGTAGTTGTAAACTACGGCCTTCTTCAGGCGGTTGGAATTCCAAACAGATTTCGTTATTTAGTCCCTAGGGATAGATTGTTTAAATTCCATGTCTCATATCTTTTTGGATATCTCAGTTTCATTTAATTCCCTTTAGTAACTCAACCCTGGAAGTTTTTGTTCAACACTTCTGTGCATTTTGAACTCACGACTCTTTCGGAAAAGTCACTTTTTAGCTCAACCAATCAACGCTTTTATCCACTAAGCCACGGGAAACTTAGAGAGTTACGAAAGAACATTTAACTGAAACTGTGATATCCAAAAAAGACATGAAACGTCATGAATATAATGAAGACAATAGTTTGAATTTTGTAAATAGTGTAAATAGTTTGTGTTCTCATCAAGTATGACTATGGCAAGACTCAATTTTAATTTAAGATATGAAGTAATACCTGTGCATGCAATTTTAAAAGTATTGAAAGATGTTGCCTTTATTCGAACGCACTATCTCAGCAAAAAACTCACTCCAAAATAAGAACCAGTCAACATCGTTGGATGCTGTTAGGTAACAGGTGTTATATCAGAGTGTTCCGTCTCCTATTTGGATATAAAGGCTAAGGGTTCCAAACTTATCGCCTGCCTGCATTCCAACCCCGGTATTTCTACATATTCATGCCTGTAGTAGCTGGTTGTTAAAGCCATGAAAGGATTCATCCAAGATATGATGTTTTGTTTTTAATACTGTTATGTGTCTAGATAACCTCTTCATCAGAAGAGCCTGGAGAGAGGAATCAGTTTAGTCGCCAATAATCGACCATGCCACATTTAATACTGGGTTACCTGGTACCAGTATGTATACATAGCCGGCTTCTTTCATTTTCAAAGTCCACTCTTCTGTTAGTGCTACTAGACAGTCCCTGTCGAAGACAGATGTTCAGGCATATTTATATTCGTTCTGTGGTTGATACTGCAACTATGCTTCTTTTTCTTTTTTTCTTCTATTTGCTATGTCCCTTCAGGATGTAGGCGATCATGGCTTTCCACATCTTCCTCCCTATCTCTTGTTGCCCTTAATATAACTTCTCTTATCCCATCCATCTGTTCAAATTCATCAAGTATGACATGCATTGTTTCCCCTGTCTCTCCTTCCCGATAACCTTACCGTGAGCATCAGTCTCTTCTAGCCCTCTTTCCTCATTATGTGTCTCAAAAACTTCAGCTGTCTTTACTTTGATATGTTTCTTCTCGAGAACGAACTTTAGTTACAGTTTTCGGGGGACAGAACATAATCTGGCATGAACAACACCCGTATGTTTAGCCCTCCACGACCACCACCACCACCACCACCCGGTCAGTATATAATGTGACTTCGTACTGGCATAACCAGCGGCGGCTTGTGAATACGTCCGTCTACTCAATTTTACTCACAAGACTTCGGTCAGTAGGTGGTATGGTCTCCAAATCGATAACATCAAGAAATCATCTTCCTTACAAATCGACGGCGCTGAGTTTCTAACCCGGAAGGCAAACGATCAAACGATTCGGCCACGAAACGATATAGATATATATATTCATTTACCGCAATATATTAGTATTTATTCCAATATCACAATACCACTCCTCTATTTATTTTCTGGATATTTTATTAGATATATTAAATGGATTTGTGGCCGATTTGGTTAGACGCCAAGAAATAAATCATTTCACACTTACAGAGCACAAATCTTTATGAACGCATTAAAGACATCGAACCACAATTGTTTACTCATAAATTTCAAAACACGCATATACACAGAGACACTTACGGGGTGCACAGTCACACACACACACACACACACACACACACACACACACACACACATATATATATATATATATATATAACATCCAAAATTTTGAATCTCTTAATTTAAAGCTGTACCTGTTTAAAATTAAACTTCTACTGTCAACTGAAAAATAAATAAATATGACTGAGTTACTATAACGATACGGTTAAAGTTGAAATCAAGTTGACTCATTAAATGTATGTCGACTCATCTCACTAATTTAGATTTTGTCTGAGGGAAATGAAATTACTTTTCCGGTATGCTATATTATCTGAGAAAAAATATCAAAGTAAAGTATATATACGAATTTCATGGTTACTATATATATATATATATATATATATATTTATATATTTAAATTGTGTGTATTTTGGCAGCATTTTTTCATTAATGCAGGTTTCATTGAATAATATAGACAAGTTTTGTCTATTAATTTTGTGTAGGATCCGTTCATACCATCTGATAACGGTTATAAGTTTTTCATCTTGTAATTTAGTGATGCTTTGATAGAGCGTTTTTATTTCAATTTTTTTAGTAAGCTGGTTATACTTACGGTATATATGGCAGTTAGGTCCAAGGTTGAGTAATTCTTCTTGGTGCTTAGTTAGTTCGTGGTTGGAAAGATTTATGAATTTATCGAATTTTTTGGGAAGAGTGATCGTGCCATTGTATAGTGAATTAAGTTTTTTGACAATTTTAGCACGGTGTTCAACTTCAGATTTTGCAGTGATTTTGGATAGTCTGAGTATTATTTCTTCTAGTTGGTTTGAGGTAGTTATCAGACGGTATGAACGGATCCTACACAAAATTAATAGACAAAACTTGTCTATATTATTCAATGAAACCTGCATTAATATATATATATATATATATATATTCATCCGCAGACAGATCTGTTTCGCTGTATTACAGCTCATCAGTACGGTTAGACTCCTATTGCTTTTAACACAGGATTGTTGAAACCCGACCGAAGTAGCGTCAGTCGGCGATTCTACCTCTGGGCTATGGGCGCACGGTAGAAGAAGGCAGACTTTTTGGCATGTAAATTATCATTATACACGCCCAATAGCCAGAGTGCTCTAATTCATTAGTGAATGAGCGAAACGTACATGCCAGAGTAGCTACTGTTTTTCCAAGTCTACCATTCATCCAGAGTGCTCAATCAGGGTGTGAGAGCGTAAATATATATGTATATATATATGCGTGTGTGTTTGTGTGTGTGTGTTTGTGTGTGTGTGTGTGAGAGAGAGAGAGAGAGAGAGGGATAGAGAGTGTCGATGGATTGAAACAAAATGATAGACAAAATCATAAAGCGGTAAGAAAACTTTTTTTAATCTAACATGTTTCACTTTATTAAGTTTCCTCAGAGATTTGTTAATAAGAGACGAATTTAAATTTTTTAAAATCATTTTTTTAAAAAAACAAAGAGAGAAAATATTGTATTGTTGATTGAGGTCTGATTGTATTGGTAAGATACGTGTCAGGTGAAATAAAGCAATAGATAAGCCTTTTTAAATGTAGAAAACCCATGACTGCTTATATTTATATGTGACCATGTTATGAAAGCAACAGATTTTTATTTTAAATGTGTGCATAAATGTTTGTTTAAATGTATGTATGCAAAACAGTACACGTGTCATGTGTATTTAACCGATGGAAGATTATTTAATTTATATATGTGAGAAGATCATTAATGTTTTAATATATGAAAGTGTATGTCTATATTTCTGAGATGAGGTCGTATTTACAGTATTTACATTATTCGAACTATTGTCCTCATCTTCGTCGCCATTTGTACCACGTTTGATAATAGATCATTCTATTTGTTTATATTTCTGAGATGAGGTAGTATTTACAGTATTTACATTATTCGGACTATTGTCCTCATCTTTGTTACCATTTGTACGACGTTTGATAATAGATCATTCTATTTGTTTATATTTCTGAGATGAGGTAGTATTTACAGTATTTACATTATTCGGACTATTGTTCTCATCTTTCTTGCCATTTGTACGACGTTTAATAATAGATCATTCTATTTGTCTATATTTCTGAGATGAGGTAGTATTTACAGTATTTACATTATTCGGACTATTGTCCTCATCTTTGTTGCCATTTGTACGACATTTAATAATAGATCATTCTATTTGTCTATATTTCTGAGATGAGGTAGTATTTACAGTATTTACATTATTCGGACTATTGTTCTCATCTTTCTTGCCATTTGTACCACGTTTGATAATAGATCATTCTATTTGTTTATATTTCTGAGATGAGATAGTATTTACAGTATTTACATTATTCGGACTATTGTCCTCATCTTTGTTGCCATTTGTATGACGTTTCGACCGTTGTACGCTCCGGCCTTCTTCAGGTGCTTCTTCAGTTCGAAATTTCTAGCACCTGAAAAAGGGCGTAGCGTACAACGGCCGAAACGTCATACAAATGGCAAGAAAGATGAGAACAATAGTCCGAATAATGTAGATAGTATGAAAGTGTATGCTTATAAGTCGATAACGTTAATATGTGTGTGAATAATTAAACGAAATATATTTCTTTTTAAATTGTATCGAAATAATATATACAAGTATCACAGAAACTTTTTATAAATAAATAAATGAAATATGAAAGTAAGTTATTAACGGTTGGAATATTTAATCAAAATAATATGTATTAAATACTGATATTTATTTATTAGTGTGTATATTGCAATATTAATTAATATAAATAACATTTAGAAATATTAAAATATACACATACATTAAATTATTAGGTTTCATAAAATTTTTAACAGTTGAAAACTTATTGAAATTATATATGCATGTATATATGTATAGTTGCCCAACTGCCTTGGCCGACATGTATCGTGATTGTGAGTCTTAACAGTTTAAAAGACACTTGCTTTCGACAAGTTAATTTACGCTTATCGAAATGGATGAACGCCATGAAAGAGAAAGTGTGATACAGGAGGCGGTCTGCATTAGGCCCGACTCAGAGTGGAGAATTGAAAGCAATGCCATGAACTTTATTCTTCTGCAGTCGAGATAGTCGTAGAAACCCTTTCCGTATCCACTCTCTCTTTCGTTCTCTCTCTTTATGTATATACTAGCATCATAACCCGGCGTTGCCCGTGCAACTCAGAACATTTTAATTTCTTCAGCGAATGAAACAAATACGTTTAAATTCGCTGCAGACACTTAAAATATCATCTATACATATAAAAGGCAATCTGTGACTCTGTGTGTGACCCTTCCTTATGCACGCCTACATTTTTTAATATTTCTTTTGTTTCAAAATTACGGGAAAAATATTCACATTTTTTTAGCCCAAATGAATTTTTAAAAAATATAAAAGCTCATGTTTTTTTTAATAAAAAATATTTTAGTCGCGTTTGACACGTGTGATTTGATTTCTGTGATGTAATTCAGTAACCATCTTAAATTTTAGATGTTTTACGGAAATAAAACGTCGGAATAAAAATGAAATATAAAGGCTCATTTTTTTTAATAAAAAATATTTTAGTCGCGTTTGACACGTGTGATTTGATTTCTGTGACGTAATCTAACAACCATCATAGATCTTAGATGTTTTACGAAGCAAATGTAAACAATCTGCACCATTGGCCAAAAAGTGTGAAAGGGAAAATTGCTGAACTTAAACTCAAAAAGTATGTGTCGACCTGGCTTTCCTGGAGATATGTGTCCCTAAAAGATTGAAAGTGCGCAGCTTAAAGAATGTAGGCGTGAATAGGGAACGGTCACACACAAACTCTCAGATTGCCTTTTATATATATAGATATATAGATTATCTATGTTTAAGTAGTAATTATTTATTGATGCAGTTTTCTTTAGTTTACGTACTAAAGAACGCATGCCTGGTTTCAATTAGAGTAAATATTGTCGAAGGGTTTAGAATCTAACACGATCGGATATTTCATTATCCATTGTCAAGATCACATGGTTAAAAAGAAACTATAGAGGTTATCATTTTATTAGGTTTAAAATTTTAACATTTACCATTAGTATTTTTCTGCAAATGCTAGTTGTATAAGATTTTTTTCCCCTAGGATAAAGGAATCTATATTTTCATAAAATTATTCAAAATGATCCTTTCCAAATTGATGAAGTTTCATTATTCTTTTGGTTTTGTATTATAAGTACTTCAAGAATTTGTAGATTTTGCTTTTGAGTTCGAGTTTTGTCGAACGGCGCATCAACCCCTGTGGATTATTTAATACCTAAAAGGTGAGGTTTTAAGGTATTTTTTAATGTTTGGCTATAGTGAGAAGGTTGCTTTAGTCAGAGTTTAATGAACATTTTTAAACTTTTTTATTTTTTATTTTAGAAAACTGAAGATGACTTCTAGTTTTGTATTCAAATATATATTGTTGGTAATAATTTTTTCCCTTCAAAAAATGTATCATGGCAATGACTTTTTTCCTTCAAAAATGTGTTATGGTAATAATGTTTTTCTTTAAAAAGTATATTTTTCTATAAAAGTCTATTTTTATACTTTCATAATGTTTTGACGCCAGTATGGGGGTTAACTATTTGCCAACAGCTGGGATCATAACAGGTGCTGCCACTCCGGGTCAGAGTGGACAGATCTGTTTCGCTGTATCACAGCTCATCAGTACGGTTAGACAGCCGATTGCTTTTTACCCAGGATTGAAACCTCACCGAATTGGCGTCAGTCGGCGATACGAGCAGCGACCATTCTTTCAAACATCTTTCATTAAATACGCCCAACAAGGAAGATTTACAGTATTTACATTATTCAGATTATTGTCCTCATCTTTCTTGCCATTTGTACGAATTTTCGGCCGTTGTACGGTCCAGCCTTCTTCAGGTGCTAGAAATTTCGAATCTAACCCTTTATTACAATCACTGATGTATATGAACACAATTTCTTGCGCAATGCCACTTCTAGAAGTCATGAGTTATCTCTCTCTAGGCCTGTAAGTTACTTGTTCACCACTGCTGTAGCCTGGTATTGAACTAACCAACATCTATATCCACTGGGCCATGTGTCTTTAAGGACAGGTTTCGGTTCGGAATTCCTAGCACCCAAAGAAGACCGAAGTTTACAACAGCCAAAACGTCGTACAAATGGAAAGAAAGATGAGGACAATAGTCCGAATAATGTAAATACTGTAAATACTACCTCATTTGATAAATATAGACAAATAGAATGATCTATTATTAAGCGTCGTACAAATGGCAACAAAGATGAGGACAATAGTCCGAATAATGTAAATACTGTAAATACTACATGATATCAGAAATATAGACAAATACTAAAGGAAAATTTAATTGATTTTTTGGACTTTTTCCAGCATTCTAACGTTTTCTGCTTGGTATGAAATATAAAAGAAATATAAAATTGTGCATAATTTTCAGTCTCAAGTGTTTTCGACCACCATTATAGCCATTTTCAAAGTGTTTTTGCATCTGTTTCCATACGAAATGGAAAACAGTTAAGATGCTGTACTATATATATATATATTAATGCATGTTTCATGAAATAATATAGACACGTTTTGTCTATTTTATGTAGATTCTTTACATATTCTCTGATAAAATTAATAGCATTATCATTAAATGATAAAAGAAAATTACAATATTGATACATCATTTTTTAATAATAATCTAATCTAAGCTTTCGGCTTACATGAGCCATTTTCAAAGATGTCAAATTACATTATATATTATAAACACAGACAAACGATAATGACAAACTGTTTTTGTTTTCATGGAAGGTTTCCAAGCAACAACAAATTCGTGTAGTTAAGGCGCTTGAAGCGAATGTCACATAACGACTCGTGACGTCACACATGACCACGTGAGAGTGAAAACAAGAAATATTAAGTACGAAAGCCATTGGAATAAACCAGGAGCTTCTGTTATTAATTACAGTTGAAAACGCAAATATACTTAAACATTGAAAACAATAAACAAATACTAAAAATTATCGAAGCTATGTACATAAAAACAGTCGAAACCTAACCTGAACAAGATAAACTATGAAATCTCCACAAATATTCCTAAATGCCTACACACACACAAACATATATATATATATATATATATATATATATATATATATATATATATATATATCACTAAAGATTAAAGAGTTAGAAATACGATGTTTCGAACGATTTTTGGTTAAACACAAAAGACATTCATTGGGTGTCATATCATATTTAGCATTATATGTTTAAGTAATGATATGCTGCCTCAATACACTTTATATATATATATATATATATATATATATATATATATATATATATATATATATATTAAATTAGCAGGAAGGTAAATCCCAAATCTCTCTCAGGGATTTCATGTTGAAATGATCATTCAACAGTCTTGAACATAGAAAATTTATTTTGTTTTATATATATATATATATATATATAAAGTGTATTATATATATATATATATATATATTAGTATTAGTAAGAAGTAATGGAAAATTGTTCGTAGCATTTACTTTTAAGAGTGCTTAATACGTAGTAGAGCATTATTTGTAGCAATATCTTTATTATTGGAGTTTACAATAAAAATATCTTTTGGATATACAAGAGCTGTCGTGTTTCTGTACTGTATTCAGCACCTAATCAGGTGATGAACCGGATTAAGTGCTGAATATATCACCGAAACACGGTAGCGAACAAATATTTTATTATGAACTCCAATAACGAGAATATTACTACAAAGATATATCTGTAGTCATCACACACACGCACACACACACACACACACACACACATATATATATGTATATACATATATATATATATATATGTGATTAAATTGCGCATAACACTTCGAGACGTACTATATACGCAGGATAATATGTATATTTATTAATATATATATATATATATTGTAAGTGATATTTTTAAAAGTTTGATGACATGTATCAGATATGTTAATTGAAGAAAAAAACTTCTTTCCCAGTTAAAAACAAAAGCAGAAGGCAATGAAAAACAATGTGTAATACAGGTATGCTAATTTTTGTCCCAATCACACAACGTTCCAACAATACGACTATTATTCTTTTTCTTTTATGCTTAAGTATTTTCTGTTAACCCATCCCCAACAACAATGGCCCGACCCACTTTCTTTTTCTTTTTCACATACACGACAGGGTCGTTGTACGATCGTCACATAAATGCACCAGTTATTTGATCAGCTATTTTCTGTATCGAAAATGTAACATGCATGAGTGAAAAAAGATGGACAATTCTAAACGTAAACACCTTGCTAAAAACAAAGCAAGACAAAAGAGGCGACTCTGAAACAATATAGACATACAAACACACAACTATCTGCCATATATATATATATATATATATATATATGTGTGCGTATGCATAGACTATGTCCTTGGTAATTTATAAATATTTCTCCCTAGCAGCATGACTTTGAAATCCAACAAAAGAAAATGTTAACAACTTGCAATCAAGAAGAAGTGACGCGAGTTTTATATAATTTCGATTTAGTTATCATTTGTACGGGGTTTTGTTTCGAAAACTGAATAATTCGGCACAAACTGATGAACTCCGGATTTATCACGCGTCTCCTGCAAACACGAAAGGCGGTGAGTGTGTGAAATTCTACTTCTGCTCTGAATAAGAGATGAACAAAATGGATTATTATGTGAGGGTTGCCTTTATTAGATTTACTTGACAGAAGCATGGAATATTTTGGCAAGTATAATTTTTTTTTAAACCAGCTCGAATATATACTTTTAAAAGTACCAGGCTTAAAGCAAAAGGACTTTAAGGGTCAGACATTTATAATAATATTCATAACCGTCAGAAACAGAAAACACTTTCACAGCAAAGAGAAAAATTGAGAGTGAGAGAGAAAAAAAGAAAGAGGTGCGGGCGCAAGCGTGCACACACACACACACACACACACACACACACACACACACATATATATATATATATATATATATATATACGAAACAAACGTAAGAAAAAAATTAAAAACAAAAGAATGTAAAGTAATAGAGAAATAAAAATGTTCATTTTGTTTCAAAGTCATGCTGCCAGGTAGAAATAATTATAAATTACCAAAGTCTATGCATACGCTTATATATATATATATATATATATATATATATATATATATATATGGCAGATAGTTGTGTGTTTGTATGTCTATATTTTTTCATACATTTACATCTGTGCATCAATGCATATAGTATATAGCTTTGCTGATGTACAATAAATATACATGCATTCTTTGGGTATATATATATATATATTAGCATGTATTAGAATGCATATATATATATATATATATATTAGCATGTATTAGCATGCATATATATATATATATATATATATATATGTATGCATGTTAATACAGGTTCAAATATTATTACATATTTAATGAATTTAATATATGTTGGCGTATAATCAATTTATTGGCTATAAACCTACGAACCATGCCTAATAATATATAAGGTCTTTAGTAATTAAACCTAAGTCAGACTCAGCGATTTAACGATTGTGCTGACAGTCAAGTTGGAACTTATTATTCAAGCTATTTAATCTGCAAGGAAAATCTCTTAAATACCACTCTAGAGTACGCGCCAAATACGATAGACTGAGATAGAGTTAGATGGAGATAGATAGATAGATAGATAGATAGAGAGAGAGAGAGAGAGAGAGAGAGAGAGACAGATAGATAGATAGATTACTTATATAACGTTAGAATTTTCTAAGCTAAATTCAGTGATTAGCATTTTGTGATGATGATATATCACGTTAATTTAGGATACAAATAGACATGAATAGACTGAGGCAGACTCACATACATCCATACTGATAGATAGATAGATAGATAGATAGATAGATAGATAGATAGATAGATAGATAATGAGAAGAAAATGAAATCAGATCACATATGTGAAGATGGGAAGGCGAGAAAAAAATATAATTGTCTACCTTAATTGTCGGAAAAATAAGAAGCTGAAAGCGAACAACAGTTGAAAGAAGCTGATAGCGAAGACAAAGGAAAGCGTAACAGGTCGATGAATGTCCCGAAATAGTAGCAATCACATTATATATATATATATATATATATATATATATATATATATATGTGTGTGTGTGTGTGTGTGTGTGTGTGTGTGTGTGTGTGTGTGCGTTTTGATGTGTTATACACATATGAATGGATAGACATACACACACTCGCACACACACATATCAGTGAGTGCGTGCGAGTATATGCGTATGACACAAAAACACACGCAAACACACATGTAAATTATAATGAACATAATATATTGTACATGGTATATTGAGTTATATCATTGTGGTTATATAATTTATATAATATATACAAGCATAACTATATATATATATATATATATATTCGATTATATATAAAAATACAAATATACATATATGCGTATTTGTATTTTTATATATGCTCGAATATATTTATTTATATACTTATATATATATATATGCATATATATATATTATATACTTGAGTATATATATATATTTATATACTTTGTACATATATATATTTACATGATATTTATGTACTTGTATGTATATATTTATATATATATATATAAATATATATATGTTTGTACATTTATAGAGATATTTATATACTTATATATATATATATATATAATTGGGCAGAAACCTTTCAAAGAGATTTCATTAAATACTACCGAATGAATGTATGAATATGTGCGTATGCGTGTATGTGTATATACCGTATATAACTTAAAGGCAGATTTCTACTATTCTATCGAAGTATTTTTTTTCTCAACTAACCCAATCACTTAAAAAATTACTATTCATTAAGGGCAGCCGTAAATATTCGTACTTCATTCGATTCGCCCACTCTCACAAAATTAGCATAAAGATTTTATGAATAACACACATATATATGTACACACATATATATGTAACTTTAGTATGATATGTAATATATATATATATATATATATATTCTATATATATGTATGTTTATAAATGGATATATATATATATATATATATATATATATATATATTACATATCATACTAAAGTTATATATATGTGTGTACATATATATGTGTGTTATTCATAAAATCTTTATGCTAATTTTGTGAGAGTGGGCGAATCGAATGAAGTAAGAATATTTACGGCTGCCCTTAATATATATATATATATATATATATATATATATATATATATATATCTATTTATTTAAATAAACATACATATATATAGAATATATATATATATATATATATATATATATATATTCTATATATATGTATGTTTATAAATGGATATATATATATATATATATATATATATATATATATTCTACCGGCTATAATTATTAGGCAACCCCAGTTTTTTAAAAAAGCTGATGTATTTCATAATATTTTTAGTTTTTATTGCCAAGTGGATAATTCTAAATGAAAATATAATGGTTCTTTTGTCATTATTACTTTGTAAAATTTTACAAGGCAGCCAGGAAGACTTTGCTTTGGCCAGCCAATAAGAAGATGAGACTAGCATGGGGGAGAGAGCACCAAAACTGGACACCTGAACAGTTTATTTGATGCACATGTTATTGTTCAGTATCAATAAAACACAATTCTATTTTCATTTAGAATTATCCACTTGGCAATAAATACTAAAAGTAGTCTGAAATACATTATTTCTTTTAAAAAAAACTTGGGTGGTCAAATATTATAGCCGGTATATATATATATATATATATATATATATATATATATATATATATATATATAAAATTCAAAAGGATGATCAGATAGATAAATAAAAAATAACCCCGATCCTATTAATATTAACTTTATTAATATTAAAATTGATCAAGGTGGAGGGTTCGATTCAAATATTACGTTCTATTAAACAAAGTTAATTATAAAAAAAGAAACAAAAATTTCGAAAATTAAATCCGTTGCATAACTATTTAGAAATGGCTATCCAACGAATGTAAGTTTCGAAATTTTTGTTTTATCGTATATATATATATATATATATATATATATATATATATATATATATATATATATATATATATTGTGTAATACGAGAAGTCATAGTGATAAATAAACTAGAATGCCATGATTCTGTAAAACTGAAAATAAAATCATTATGTTCACCTTTAAAGTCGTGGAATTAATGCAAAATATTAAAAAACCCGACTACATGCTACATAGAGAATTTTCTGTTATTCTATCATGAATGTTAAACTACGTATAGATATTTCTGTGTAAAATCAATTGAACGCAGAAAACACAAAAAAATGAATATTGAAAGAAAGTAATATATAAGTAAAAAAAGCCGGAACAACAGAAATTATATTTGCACAAGAAGTTGTTACCTTCTTTCGGATAACAACATCAGCT
>JBBBDQ010001611.1:2382500-2490000 GCA_037127315.1 Ascarosepion bandense | reverse complement strand
ACCCACTGAAAAGTAAATTATACGCTTGTTTATAACCATTGTTTGCACCACTAATGTTTTGAAACTTGTCCTCTCCATTTGATCCATGTGTTGTCTACAATTTTCTTCGATTGTTTTAATATGGACAACTTTTGCCATTTCTCAAATCAAAATGTGTCAAAATAAATATGTTTCCAGTTCCTATGTTCGACATTTGTGGTTTTCAAAATTCACCTTTCTTTCGATGATAAATATTTGATCTGTTTACAGTTTACATTGTACGGGGTATTGTCTTCATCCTTATGATCATACTCACAACGTTTCAGTCAATGTACGACCATGCCTTCTTCAGATGATATACATTGGAATTTCTAACCGAACTCATTATTTTGTCAACAGGAATAGATTTTTCTAGTTCCACGTGCCATGATTTTTCCAGGTATCTCATCTTCAGTAAATTCTCTTCAGTAACAAGAACTCTCAATGTTTTTCTGAAATTCTACTTTAACCAGGTACTGAATTTACAACTCGATGGGTCAAGTCATTGGACTATTTCGACGAAGGTTTTTATTCACTGGAAACTTAGGATCCAGTGGATAAAAGCCTTAGTTGTGAGTTTAATACTTGACCACAGCAGAGGTATTACACCCAAGTGAAACAGTAAAGTTAAAATTTGGTAGAATCTGTCATAATCATTACCAGCACATAAATACCGACCCTTGCATCGGTCAATCAGTTAGGTGCCATACGTGATACACGCTTTGTGTGATCATGTCTCGAAAGAGACATTACTAACTGGGCAGAAGATTATCCTGCAGTAAGTTTCCATGGCTTTCTACGGTAGAGTGGTTGCCAACCAATGCTATAGAACCCAATCTGTTCTATTATTTAACCCATAACTGGAGGAAAGAGACGGATTAATACATTTCCTAAGAGTATTTGTGCGTAAGTGAATGCAACGAATTCAACTGGAATTCGAACTCGGCAACCCGATTTGTAGATCCGAGTCGATATCCACTGCATCACAACGCACATTCAAAACGAGTATGCATCGGTAACGAGACATAACTCTATAAATCAGGGATTTTGTTGGGTGATTTTTCCCGGCTTGTCTACCGTTTTGTGTGTCATTTAAATCCTATTTAGGATTGTAGAGGTGTGCTTATACTACTCGATGTTCTCTACCTATCAAACTTCTAAGTACTGGCCAGGATCGACATTGCTTAACTTCGATGATCACACGAGAAACGATCGTTCAACTTCATTTGACTATAATATAAAACAGGGAACTAGAAAAATTGTTGCTTTACTTTTGATAACATTTATATGGCACAGGGCCACAGTAAAATGCTATCTAAAATGGATTTCATTCACTCCAGTATGAAAGATTAATTTACTAACGACAAGATCAGGCTAATGTTTTGGTTCACTATTAAATTAAAAGTAACTTACTGAAAACTGCAGCTGCCGATAGGTTGTTAGATAGGATTATGCAGATAACCTTGCTCATTTGGCCAGCATGAGTTGCAATTCGTCTTTGAGAATGTTTTTTTTTTTTTTAATCATATCACCCCGAGCAAGGCGGTAACGCCACTGATGTGCAGGGGGCTACGTAATAGTGAAAAGATTGGAAGAGAGAAAGCCGGAAACCACATCCTAAACAGGGAACAAGGGATGAGCCTCTTAACCTGTTCAATAGACGTGGTTTTTTTTTTTTTTTTTTTTTTTTATAAGCGTTTCACCCCGAGCAAGGCATGTCACTGCCACTACTGTGCAGGGGGCTACGTAGAGTGGAGAAAGGCTGATTAAATATAGGAAATGACAGAGGGTGGGTGATAGGCGGGTAAGGATACCGAGAATGAGGGTTGGGTAGATGAGAGTGTTGTGAGAATAGTTGGGAGTTAGTGTGATAGGAGGTGTCTATTGACCCTACATTTAAACACCTGGAGATTGTAACTGTCGGGAAAGCAGACTTGTGGAAGGGAGTTCCACAGGCGGGAAGCGCGAGAAAAGAAGCTGTTGGAGTAGAATTTACGGTTACATCTTATTTGTTTAACTGTAAAAGGGTGGGACCTCGTTGCTAATCTAGTATCTCGTGTAAATTCGTGCTTAGGCGGCACCAGTGATCTGAACTCATCGGAGCAGAAGCCATGAAAGTACTTGTAGAAGAGGCACAGGGAAGCCACATCACGCCGGTGTGAGAGCGGCTGCAGCCGGTCTGCCAAGTCAGTATCAACCACGTTACAGATCCTCCTTTGTATTTTGTCAAGAAGCCCAAGGAGAGCAGCAGGGGCACCCGACCAGATATGGCAGCAATATTCAATACACGGGCGGATGGTAGATTTGTATATGTGCAGAATAGATTCAGGTGGGAAAAATTTCCGGGCCCTGCACAGGGAGCCCACTTTCATAGCATCAGATTTGGCAATGGATTCAATATAGTCATTCCATTTGAGGTCCGCCGAGAGTGTAAAGCCAAGGAGGCGTAGTATTTTACTCTCTGGGAGACTAGCCTGTCCCATGCTAATGGGAGGTAGATGCGATTGTCTATGGTGATTAGTTGATAACAGCTTTGTTTTGGAGGCATTGAAATTTACCAACCATTTCCTACCCCAGGTCACTATGGATTGGAGGTCCCTTTCAAGTACGGCAGCGAGGTTCACTTTGTCGTCCAGACCTGGTTTCTGATCGATGCGGGAGTAGATTGTTGTGTCGTCGGCATACATGCCAACTTGGGATCTAATGGCGTCGGGGAGATCATTAATGTAGATCAGAAAGAGCGTGGGGCCTAGGATAGAACCTTGAGGGACGCCCGCGTTCGTATGGTAGTTTTGGGAGGCATGCCCATTTAATACCACCTTCAATGTGCGGTTAGAGAGGAAAGACTGGATGAGGTCAAACAGATGTCCAGTTATCCCATAGCTCCGCAGTTTGCACAAGAGCCTGTCGAATGCTTTGGAGATATCCAAGGCAACGGTTCGGGCTTCACCATTCTTGTCAAGTGCCTGGTATATGTATTCGGTAATGGTCGTTAGCATATCAGCAGTAGACCTGGTGAAGCGAAACCCATACTGTTTGTCAGAGAGAAGCCCGTTGGCCATAAGATGCTGAGTCACCTCGGCGTTGATAATGGCTTCGAAAACTTTGCCAAAGATTGGGAGGAGATTAATAGGACGGTAATTGGCGGGGTCTGAGGGTTCGCCAGAATTCTTAAATATAGGTACTACGCAGGAGGACTTCCAACAGGCAGGAAAGCAGGAAGCAGATAGGCAGAGGTTATAGAGTTTAGAGAGGACAGAGGAGAGTTCTGGGGCACATTTCTTCAGTACTATGACTGGGATTCCGTCACCGCCGCTCGCTTTGTGTGGGTCAAGTTGCCTTCTCTCCGGAGATTCGCGATCAGGATTAGCACAGAGCTATTACAAGTGTAGGGTGGTGGCACGCCCTGGCGTATACGACGCAAACACAGTGGGGATCTGTAAAATCATTGTCATTATGCATTGGTGTAAGGGCATCCATAGAACGTTTTGCTGTATTTTGACACGAGGGCGGGAGATGAATAAGTATTCAAGTGATTTTCTCAAAACAATTATTGTCTTATTAAAAAAGAAATTTATTTAAGGACAAAGAAAAAAAGAAAGAATGAATGAAAAAAAATGAATGTAAAGAAAAAAATGAAAAAAAAAACGTATAAATAACGTGAAAAGAAAGAAAGAAAGAAAGAAAGTAAGAAAAAGAATGTAGAAATAATGAAGGAAAGAAATATAGGACAAAATGAAAAAAGAAAAAGTAAAAATGAAAGAAGGAATAAAAGAAGGAATTAAAGAAAGAAAAACAAATGTAAAGAAAAAAATGAAAAAAAAAAAACAAACAAACAAAAAACGTATAAATAACGTTAAAAGAAAGAAAGAAAGAAAGAAAGAAAAAGAAAGTAGAAATAATGAAGGAAAGAAATATAGGAAAAAAATGAAAAAAGAAAAAGTAAAAATGAAAGAAGGAATAAAAGAAGGAATTAAAGAAAGAAAAACAAATGTAAAGAAAAAAATGAAAAAAAAAACAAACAAACAAAAAACGTATAAATAACGTTAAAAGAAAGAAAGAAAGAAAAAGAATATAGAAGATAAGGAAACAGCTAATAGTGGCATTAATTCACCAAACCCAAGTATTTTAAAAAACATGATTGCAACACGCAGGGTATAATCTTATATAAAAAACAATCCCCAGTTCGCTTTTTTGTTAGTTTTGTCACGTTAAATAAATGAAAAATTAAATAGACCCGATCTGGATATAAAGAGACGTAGCACAAACATAAGCCAGCCTATGACGTTGAGTCACATATCCTCAAAATCCATTGACACATATTTTGACTAGAACGAGGTAACTAACTTTGATAAATTTGAAACTTCTCTTATAAAAGGATTTTGTACCCAGTGAATCCTTTTATCTGTATTTTCTACTTGTTAGCATTTAGGCTACTTTACCCGACAAAAATAATTGTATTTTTCAATTTTAGATCAATATCTTATCAGTTTGAAAATCAAAATGATGCCAGCCATCTGAAAATAGAGTTACATTCGTATGAACAAAATATGCAATCTTTGTAAGAAATCAATTTGTAGATCAGGTATTATTGTCTAATTTTTGTAAAGAGGATTTTGTTGGGAGACAGATGTATTGCTGGAATAACATTTCTATTTTGAAAAGGATATTGCGCTGGTAATATTTAAAATATACATGTATATTGCTGGTAATATTTTTGCCTTCAAATATGCATTGCTGGTCATATTTTTCCCTTTGATTTTCTTAAAATATGTATATTGCTAGTAATATTTTTCGGCCAAAATATATTGCTGGTAATATTTTTCTTCAAAGATTTATTGCTGGTAATATTTTTCTCTCTAGAATGTATTGCTGGAATTTCTTATATAAAATTTTGGGGTTAACTATATGCCCATACTACTCTGGATCAGAATGAACCTGAAAACAACAGCAATTAAGCGGTAGTTCTACGATCCCCTAAACCTACCAATCAGAGACCTTGCTGTCGGATACAGTTTATCATCATACTCTGTACCCGGATGTAGTTTATCGTCATACTCTGGATGCCTCTGTAGAGGTGCAGTTAACGTATTATCCAACCGAGTAGCAGAATTATTTCAACATCTCTTCTAAATCTTCTATAGTGCATTTCAGACTCTAACTCCATGGAAAATTATAGCTTTAATAAATTAAAGTATCATATTTAACAATGCTTACTGGATGAATTCCGAAGGGGTAAGATGATTTTAAAAAAATGCGCAGTTTCTGTGAATGCTTTGTCTTAAAGATTTAATTTTTCTTAAAGTTTAACCTTACAATTGGAGCATCAAGACTCGCTGTGAAGGTCGACCATTCTGAACAAAAAACTTTTGAAAATAATCACTGAATTGGATCCATGTAAATGTAGCATTGATTTGACGCCAAAAATTAAGGTGACATTTTCAACTATCCGCTAACATATAAAACTATTTGTAAAATCATACATGGAAGTGAATTGGATTTTTCATTACATTTCGCTGGAGAACTGAATACAAAGTTCCAAAATTTGCTACAGTCTATTAAGCAAAAGTTCAGCCTTTCATATTAGCATTGAATTTTTACTGGTGTTTTGCATATAAATAGAAAGTCAAAAAAAACAGTGGTTATCACAAAATAAGAAACCATTTCCAATACCATTCCCTGCACTTCATCAACAAACTCCTTGCTTTATATCTCGTGGAACAAGCAGAGTTAATCCATAGAAGGATCGTTATTGCAGGCATTTATTGCTAGCATCTTCATTGTGTAAACAAAGCATTGCACCGAAAACGTCCCACTTTGTTTAAGAGAAAAGATGCTATTCGCAAAACAAAGTACACACTGCAAAATAATTCCAAGAAAAACCATTAGAATAGCGTTCTTCCACTTCTCTATTTTCCAAAGATTTAGCACCTACAGATATTCATTTATTTCGATCACCCCCCCCACCAAAACACACACACACACACACACACACACACACACACACACACACACACACACACACTTCCGCTGATTCAAGGTTTTCCTTCATCTTCGAAGATATTGTCCAACATTCACTGTCATATTGAAGAACTGACAACACATAGCAATTCAGTACTCTCTTCTTTGTTTCTAGTGAAATTATCCTGTTTCTTAATACTTTACTCAGTTTCTGGAATGCTTCTTTTGCCATGCTAATTCGCCTTCGGATCTCGTAGTAATACTTTCCGTCTTCTGTTAGAACACTTCTTAGGTATTTAAATTTCGGTACCTGCTTGATTTTAGTGTCCCTTACCTGTAATTGGCATTTTGGGCAGTTCTTTTTGCTGATCACCATGCATTCGGTTTTCTTACAGTTTATTTGTAGTCTCCCCTTGTCACTCCCTTCAGTTACCTTCTGTAGGGGGTTTTGGAAAACGTAATCACTTTTCGAACACCTTAATAAATATCTGTACAACTACTTGATCAGGAACCGTTCATCATGTTGGCTTGGTTAAAAAAAATGTTTGTCAGCTAATTCAAACTGCACTATCAAATCGATATCTGATATTTTAAACGATTAGTTTTAAATTATGTTCCGGATTCGTTTTAGATTATCATTGACTTCCTACAAGTACTGTTAGTTGCTAAATGCAGTGTAACGGGAGATCCTATAACAATCGATCACGAAGGCCAAAAGAACTAATCGATATAAACAGATAATCGATAGCTATCCACACAGTATATTGCCTTTTATTATATTTGAAGAGATTAATTTTTTTTTCAGTTTAATATTCTGCACTTCATTGTAATCTTTTCATTTTTTCTGCAATGAACAATAATTTAATAATAATTAAATCTTGCGAACGTTTAGAATAAAATAAAGAATCGATTACGTTGAATTCGATTATTGAAATTCATTTCCGTGAAAATAAAAAGGCCCAATGTTTTTGATGTCGAATTTCAACATGCATCGTCTCTTTTTACATTATAAATAATTATCGGTTTCAACTCGATGCCATAAAACTCAGTACCCAAATCGTTCCATTAAAATTCAATTAATTTTTATTTTTACAATTGATTCAGACAGGATTTTGTTTCACTGTTCATTGCTACGTTCAATAAAATGTTTTGTTATACAAACAATTGAATTTAAAATAAAAGAAAGATTGTTTCAATTTGTGATGTAGCGCTTAAATCAGTCGAACTTCAAAAAGAAGTAGACGAAAAATACTTTTGTTATTTTCATAAATGAAATTAAGAACCTATCCTGTACATTTTCTCTTTTCGACATATTATTAAATATTATTATTTACTATTACATCTAATATTATTATTATTATTATTATTATTATTATTATTATTATTATTTCTACCCGTTTATATGAAAGTAAAATTCAATAAAAAGGCAATTATCTACATTTCATGTTTAACGGATTCTATTGCGACAAATAATCTCCGTTTAAAGTTCTAAGATGAAATATTTTCCTGGTTCCATACAATTCTCTTACTGATCTGAATATAAATTCGTTGATTTTCGATCAATATTTTGGTCGATAAATTTTTCCAACTACCTCCGGTCTACATGGCATCCTTTGGTCTTTCAGAGTCAGTTCTTTGTTATATTCACGAAATATGTATTGTAGGACATCGACTCGGTACGAGAAAACGGAGAACCGAGTTCGAATTTCAGTCGAATATTTTGCATTACCCTACTCGCAAGTACACTTTCGAAAGGTATTAATCTGTCTCTTCTCCTTCTAGCTATGGGTTAAATAACAGGACAGATTGCTTTCTTTGGCCATATTTCTATTGTTGGTTGGCAACTAGTCAACCGCAGAAAGTAATATCAACCTACTGCAGAAAATTTTTCTGCCCAGTCAGTTATGTCATTTTCGAGACATGATCGCCCAAGCTTCTATCACGTATGACACAGAACTGACTGAAGTTGCACAGTTTAATAAATTAAGAATATTATGAATCTACTTTTTTATATTAAGTATGCATTTCTAATCTGTATTTGGTTTCCTGTAAAAATTCACATTTTTAAACTGATATTCAAAACGAGGGGGGTTGTGTCTGGTTGAGAAACTGCAGCAATCTCATTTTCGTTTCATATTTTCTTTACAAGTTAAGCACAAATCCACGCATAATGTTTCTCTAGATAATGTCTAGAAAAAGAACAATGTCTGCTATGAAAAAAATGTCTTATCAGAGTACTGGACTGGTTAAAGAGAGATTTATCATATATTGACTTTCCTACGCTTATCTCGACCTTTTCGTGACCAACGCCTGCAACCTTCTTTTTAAAACTAAAAGGATTCAGTTGCCACTCAGTATCTTCGTCTTTTAAAACCATTCACATGACGAACATAAACTTCCAATGACAATAAAATATAATGGATTTAGATACAAATGAAGTATCACAGAAAGGTGAACTCTCAAAATAAGGTATAAATAAGTAATGTTTGGAATCAGTATTGGAATTTATGTTCCTCCATACTGACAGGAAGAAAGAAGAAGTAAATTACTGAAAAGTAATTGAAACTCACCTGAAACTCACCTGAAACTCACCTGAAAGTGTAATGCACCTCAAGCCAATGGTATTTCCACCGAGCTTCTCTACGGCATATGACTTCATTTAATTTCTTTTAAATTAATGTGTTCCTATCGAATTTATATTTAAACTTGGGTCATCAGGAGAGAATGTGCACCGTTTTGGGGCCTTCCTCTCAACGGTTTCACTTGCACACCAGCCCCCCCTCACTAATGTGAGGCCTCATTATAACGATATACAAGTGCGTTGTAGATATACAAGCTGAAATGTCTAACGGTGAAATGAGATTTACGAAAACTTTCGAAAAACGGCAAACCTTTCGTTCTGAGAATGCAACGTGAACCTCATTACGCATTCACGATCAGTCACGATATTTCTTTCTTACCAGCACTTTACGTAATGATTTGCTGATAATGTTGTCTAGCATACACCACGCTTCCGATCCGGATGCTAGTGGAAATTTGATTCTTGGCAGTTTGGGTTGCAACCCATCCTTTGATTCAACAGTTTGGATATTCTTAGCACTGTGGAATGCATCTGCATTGGCAGAGCTCTGCTCCTGAATCGTTTTCAGAGAACCCACTTTTGTAAGATGAATCTTCGCTCCCCTTTGGGGCCTGAATTTCCGACCACAAACATGTGAGAAGTCCGTGCACTTTTCTAAATTCATGGTTTGTTTTTTATTCCGGGTTCGTTGCCGATTACTCCTTTTTGGATTCATCATTCACCCTTTCGGTGAATCCTGAGCGAATTCGAATTTCTGTGCTTCCATACTAACAGAAAGATAAACGTCATTGTTTTTGTAGAAAACACTATATACAGTTTCTATACTTTAAGTATTCTATTCATTTTAGCAGGAACAAGCAGATGACGTACCCCTATTAAAATTGAAGAAAGGATTTAATAAAATGGCTTTCGAAGCAAAAGGAATCAGCATAAAATCAGCATTAGAAGGAATTTGATTACTGCTCACAAGCAATGCATTTCTCTATGAGTTTCTGGGTTGCAATATTCATAATGTAGCTACAGTGTTAGGATTTTCTGAAAAAAATGTCGTCTTATGAATTGTAAAATGTGTTGTTTAATCTGAAAACATTCTCTGCAAATAGAAATACGGAACCTGTAAAAGTGTAAAATTATTGAACAAAATTGGATGGACAGTGGTAGAAATTAATTCCCTCTACTATGACAGTCGAAGTTGTAAACTCCGATTTTCGCAAAAACAAATGATAAAGCGAATAATGAAATGTTCTCAATATATTCCATTAGATAAATGAAGGAGAAAACCGAGGCAATTTAAGATAATCCATGTTGGTACATTTTCATTTAAATCTGATAGACAATATTACACCTTAAAATGACGAAGCTATTGTCTACCAGAAGTTTATGAAGAAACAGACAATCCAAAATGCTAATTACAGGTGAGGGACTCTAAAATCAAGCAGGTACAGAAATGTAAATACCTAGGAAGTGTTCTAACAGAAGACGGAAAGTGCGACACTGAGATCCGAAGGCGAATTGGCATGGTGAAAGAAGCATTCCAGAAGCTGAGTAAAGTATTAAGAAACAGGACAATTTCACTAGAAACAAAGAAGAGAGTACTGGATTGCTATGTGTTGTCAGTTCTTCAATATGACAGTGAATGTTGGACAATATCTTCGAAGATGAAGGAAAAACTTGAATCAGCGGAAATGTGGTTCTACAGAAGGATGCTGCGGATATCAGTGACCGAGCATGTGAGCAATGACGAGGTTTTGGAAAGGATGGAAAAGAAAAGGAAATTAATACTGAGCATCAGGAAGAGACAAGTGAAGTTCCTGGGAAATGCAATGAGGAAGCGGGGGGCTTGGAGAACATGTTACTAACAGACCAGATAGTGGGAAAAAAAGACAGAGGAAAGCAGCGGATAATATATTTGAAGGACCTTATCAGGTGGATGATGGAACGAGGGTTGCGTTGTGCAACAGGAGAAAGCGTGCTAAGAGCCACCAGGGAGAAGGCCATGTGGAAAGCTATGATCGCCTACGTCCTGAAAAGACATGGTACATAAAAGAAGAAGCTGTTACATACCGAAATCTTAATAACTTAAAAACAATTTCTTCATCCCCGTTTTTCGTCTGTTAACTTTAAGAAGTATTTGCTTACGCACGTAGTTATAAAAATTGTTTTCTTACTAAACTTAGGATTGAAATAGACCGATGAACACAGAGAGAGAGAGATAGATAGATAGATAGAGAGAGAGAGAGAGAGAGAGAGAGAGAGAGAGAAGGTGTGTATGTTTTCGGTTCAAAAGAAAATTTACTTGAAAATCATATGAAATTCAAGATTATATTTATCTTCTCTTTACTCTCTTCTCGAATACTTTTTATCTGTTTTAGACAATGTAAAAACAGGCCAAAGAATTCTCAAGAAACAGAAAATCAATATTCGACAATAAGCATATTTTAACCAAAATAATAAAAACAAAGCCTGTAGTGGAATATTTAAGAAGTGTTTAGAAGACGAGAAAAAAATGCATGCCAAATATTTTCTCAAATCAAATTCACTTAGACAATAATGGTAAATGCATATCATTTTGAGATATTGATGTGATTTATAAAAACAGTATTTTCAGTATAATTCGAAATGTATCAATCAAACTGTATAAAAGAAAAATAATAATTAGATGGTAAAACAAAGTGTATTAGTAAACGTAAGTCCGATGGCATAGAGAGGAATCTAGCGAGAAAAGTAATTGATTGAAGAATACGAAAGTCCTATCGTCTTAAAAAAGGCTTTTGAAAAATCTTAACATATTCATTGTTTTGAAATCCTTGATTAGAATTTTTATAGAAAAAGCAAATATACCGAAAAAACCTTGCTAATACTGAAAATAAAAAAAAATTAACTAATAAAAATATATTTTTAAAAGAAGTGAATAAAAAACGGAATAGACCAATATTTCCCATACTTAAGAAAACTGCAAAAACATCCGAGAAAAAATTACTCTAAAAGCCAAGAAAAATCAGTCTGTGATACCAGAAATTACGTTGTTAAATTATCATTGACACTCAGAGCAAAAAAAGAGAGGAAAGAATAAAAGAGAGAGAGAGAGAGAGAGAGAGAGAGAGAGAGAGAAAGGGAGAGAGAAGAGAGAGAGAGAGAGAGAGAGAAAAGGAGAGAGAAGAGAGAGAAAGAGAGAGAAAGATTTTTTCAACTTTGTATGAAAAATAACTAAACGAGAAAATCAGCAATGAACTGTTAAAACTTTCTGACGAGTGGACTAAACGATGAAAACAAAACTTTGGAGTTGAGGCACTGAATATAACTTCCATCAGTTAAATGACAAACTTTTATATATATATATATATATATATATATATATATATAATAACGAATATAATTATAAGAATATTAATAGTAACAAAAGTAATTCTGCTAATACTAGTAATAGTTTAACTATATTTAAGTTGGTCTTGAAAAACCCACCGAGAACGAACTCGGAGGGAAAAGAAGAGGAAGTAAAAAAAGAAACAAACGAAGTACATGAATAAAAGTCAAATACTCGAAGGAAAGAAAAAGACCCCAAGACGAAAATCCTAACACTAAAGCGCTCAATACGAAAGTCTCTGTCTGTCTCTCACTGTATATATATAATTTTGTTATTACTATGGTTTATAAAAGCATTATATTACTACACAAAAAAATTTCATGTTTCAGAACAATACTGTTCTTCAAGTGATAGTTTAAAATTGTGAAAGATAAATTTTTGGTTTTATTGAAACTAAAGGGGTGGTAGTAGAAGGGGTAAGTGGAGAATATGCTTGTAGGTTTGTCAATATTGTTCAGTTAGAAATGGGAATTAGGTAACTGGAGTTGAAGATTTGAGTCATGAAAAGAAACAGAATGGCCTCGTGCCAAGGCATGTCACTTTTAATTTTGTCTGGTTAAGATACATAGTGGACTCTACATTATGTCCATGGGTAAACAATTTTTAACAGCAGGTGTTTTTTTTTAAAATAATAACTATAATGATTATAACAATATTAATAGAAACAAAAATAATTCTGCTAATACTAGTAATTGTTATACTATAATTAAGTTCGTCTTGAAAAACCCACCAAGGACGAACTTGGAGGGAAAAGAAGAGGAATTAAAAAAAGAATCGAAGTACATGAACGAAAGTCAAATACTCGTAAGAAAAAAAACAAACTCAAAACGAAAACCCTAACACTAAAGCGCTCAATACGAAAGTAGAGCAACAAAGACAGAAAATCTAAGTGAGAGCCAACAAACCTACCTAGCCAATTTACCCTGACGAGCCGACAGGGTGAAATCTAGGTAAGTTTGTTGGCTCTCACTTCTGTATATATATATATATATATATATATATATATATATATATATATATATATATGAAGTAATAATGTTTAACGCCAAATTTGCTGTTTGTATTTTTCAATAGTTTACTGGTGAAAAGGCATTTTAGGCAAGCAGATTTTTTGTCATAAATATAAGAATAGAGCACTTATAGATTTAACGTAGAGGACTTTGTCAGTTAACTGAGCCGTCTTATTTTAGTCATGTCAACTTGGAAGTTTCGTGAGTTCATTATTACAGAAAAAGTGAAAAGATTTCAACAATTCTCTCACGAAAGTTTTAAGTCGGCATGACCGAAATGACACCACTCAACCAAGTGACAAACTTCTCCACATTAACTCTTTCTCTCTCTCTCTCTCTCTCTCTCTCTCTCTATATATATATATATATATATATATATATATATATATATATCATATTAACTGTAGTAACTACAATACTAATAGTAACAGAACTCTGCCAAAACTAGTACTAATTAAGCTATAATTTAAATCGTCTTGAACAACCCACCGAGGACAAACTCGGAGGGAAAAGAAGGGGAAGTAAAAAAAACAAACAAACGAAGTACATGAACAAAAAGTCAAGTACCCGTAAGAAAGAAAAAACTCCAAGACGAAAAACTCCAAGACGAAAACTCTAACACTAAACGAAAGTAGAGCAACAAAGACAAAAAATCTAAGCAGGAGCCAACAAACCTATCTACAGCTCGTCAGGGTAAATTGGCGAATTTACCCTGACGAGGCGTAGGGTGAAACTTAGGTAGGTTTGTTGGCTTGTGCTTAGATGTTCTGTATATATATATATATATATATATATATATATATATATATAAATATTGTGACGAGGATGCATTTATATATGAAAATAATTTTAATAATTACTAAAATGTTGTAGTGAGGGATTCTATTGAGTCCTACCTGTTATTATAAAAAACTTTTAATTCATGAAGTAGTCGTAAAATTAAGAAAATTAGAAATAGGTTTGGAAGATGCTAGAATGTTCGAGTAAATTCCAGCAGATTTGAGACGTTCAATTTGTAATTTTCTTAATTTTACGACTACTTCATGAATTAAAACTTTTTTATGATAACAGGTAGGACTCAATAGAATCCCTTACTACAACATTTTAAATATTATATTTTTTATACTTAAATTCATCCACGTAAATATATATATATATATACAGAAAATCTAAGCAAAAGCCAACAAACCTACCTAGGTTTCACCCTACGGCTCGTCAGGGTAAATTGGCCAATTTACCCTGACTACAACATTTTAAATATTATATTTTTTATACTTAAATTCATCCACGTAACAATATATATATATATATATATATATATATATATATATATGTTTTGGACGTTTTTACAACGTCCAAAACATTAATTTAAAACAGTTTAAAGTTCTTATAGAATAGACACAAGTAAAACAATTTCGTAAACTAGCTTCATGATCCTTCGCAGTGTTGCATTTACGACAAAGCCGCCATCATTTTCATTTCTAATGCGTCATTCAAACTAAGAAATTACATCAGTTTAATTTTATTTATGCAGTTTTACTCATTTGTTTTCATTAAAGTTTCTCTGGAGTTTTTCATTTCTAACGCCTTTAATATTGGAAAGAATCTTTTGCTATTCCAATGCGCTTTCTCATGTAGTATCGCATAATAATGCATGAACATATAACGAGGAATTTTGCATCAATCTAGTCCGTATTATATCGACTTTGTATTTGTTTTGGCTGCTCAAATAAATTAACGAAGAATGAATAGTTTAAGTAAAATGTTATAAATGACGAGATAAATAAAAATAACTAAGTTAACGAAATGTAGATAAAAACTTGAAATATGTTAACTTGAATAGGAATCAAGTTCTCCAAGTTCTTCGTTTCTTCGAGAGATTTATGGAGCAATGTTCAAAACTTTAAGAAGAACCCCAATCGCCCGGTC
The DNA here is from genome assembly GCA_037127315.1 of Ascarosepion bandense. Taxonomy (NCBI): domain Eukaryota; kingdom Metazoa; phylum Mollusca; class Cephalopoda; order Sepiida; family Sepiidae; genus Ascarosepion; species Ascarosepion bandense. The sequence continues at coordinate 2,475,137 of JBBBDQ010001611.1, read as the reverse complement.
AGGAGTCGATATATTTTAAACGCACATTTTCATAAATCAAAACGAACCAGATCTACAAACATAGATGCGAAAACCGTTAGAATAAGAAAAAGAATAAAATAAAGTATATCGATTTAATGTCTGAAAGCAAAATTCCAGATAAAAATGACTTATGCTCTTTTTCGATGTATATTTCACACCGAGTTGTTAGAAAAATGCCACTAGCGTTAAGGAATTAAATATCTATGTAATTATTTACAGAGAAGCTGTATAGCCTTCCTATGACTAGTAATTTCAAGATATATTTATTTACCTCTAGAGCCTCTATAAACCAGATAAATGGATCAGTTTGTAAATATTCAAAAGTAGACATGATTACATAAGTAACCTTATTATTTTTTTAATCATTTCACCCAAGCAAAGCATTCCACTGCCACTGTTGCGCAGAGGGTTACATAGGGGAAAGTGACGAGAAAGAGTAGTTAGTTATAGGACGGTGATAGACGGATGAGGACACCGAAGATGGAAATGGGGTAGATTCGAGTTAGTGTGATAAGAGATGTCTATTGACCTTACATTTAATTTCCCGGAGATTGTAGCTGTCGGGGAAGCAAGTATGTGGAAGGGAATTTAAAGAAATAGAAACACACACAAGCACAAACATACGCAAGCACACACACACACACACACACACACACACACACACACACACACACACACACACACACACACATGGCCATAATTATTATTAGGCCACCCCAATTTTTTTAAAAGAAATGATGTATTTCCTACTATTTTTAATATTTATTGCCGACTGAAAATAGAATGGTTCTTTTGTTATTATTACTTTGTAAAATTTTACAAGGGAAGGAATCAAAGATGAACTCGTCCGAATCACCCTAAATTTTCTTCATTCTTTCATTGATGAAACTGCAATATAGGTTATTAAATATTTATAAATCCATTTGATGCACATGTTATTGTGCAGTATTAACAAAAGAACCATTCTATTTTCATTTATAATTATTCACTTGTAAATAAATACTAAAAGATAGTATGAAATACATAATTTTTTAAACATTAGGGTGGCCTACTAATTATATACCCGTAGTATATATATATATATATATATATATATATATATATATATATATATAAAGGGAGTGATACAGACAGACAGACAGACAGACAGGATGAGAAAATGTAGCTCAGTTTCAATGCGTTTAGTTTTTATTTCTAATACAACTCCTTCTATTCATCCACCTGAATTGAGATTCTTCCCTCAAAATAATTTTCAGAGTCACTCCAAGCACGGCGATAACATCACCAAGACGCTAGGTTTTACCAAAAGTTAAAGAAAATGAAAACATGTTAGTGACAAGCAAGATCAAATAAAGAATAAGATTCAAAAAGACAGAATCTGGTGATTGATGTTGCATTTAAATTTTTGAAGATGAAGTTGATAGAATAGCAACAAGCCGAAAGAAAAGTCCACATGTGAGAAGTATGCGAAATGAAACTTGTATTTTCGTGTCATAGGGTTAAAAAAGTCTCCTTGTACACAATGAACTTCGGAGTCCTTCTGTCTAGCATGCAGAGCATTTGGTTGGGGCAGCACTGACAGCATTGGCTGGGTATATTATATTAATAAACAACCATATAAAACAACCTTTAAGAAAAATTTATTGAAATGTGTTTGTTATATCAAATAAGGGTTTGTTAGTCTCTAATTTTTTTTAAGAAGTCTGAAAATCAGGATTTGACCTGTATATGATATATAACAATTTACTTATTTGTTCAAGATTCAAATGTCGACTTACACTCGCGAGGGAATTGTGCCCAGGTATAAATATTTAATAAAAATGGTATTTACAAACGTTTCATATATTTGCAATTCTTGATGCACACGCTCACCATCATGGCATAAGATATTGAATGAAATGTATCTCAATATTATTCGAAAAGAAGACACAATGCAAGAAGATTGCATTTGCCATGAAGATGAGGACAAAATTGATGCTCCATATTGGAGATTTCTTATAGAATCAATGCGATTTATAATAGAGACTGACGCTACATCCAGGTGAAGTGAGTTTGTAGATGACACCTTCGGTCAATATCGACAGCTGAAATAAATATCTCGAGAGATTACGAACCAGAAGACAAATGACGGGCGGAGATCAAGTTAGGCAAGTGTCATAGCTTGACAGATGTAGATTTAATAATATGAATTGGAATGATGTAGATTTAAACATTTCAGTGTTTGATAGGAAGGTAGCAATATATTTTGTAGGCAAAAATTTCAATCTCGTAATTTCTCGTCTAGGTTTAAGATTCAGATTATACCTATTTTCGGAACAGAAACGGAATCTACGATCCCACGTAAATCTATGAAATAGCATGTGCCTGGTTTCATAATTAACGAGTTTTTTATCTACTTAAATACGAGTATCGATCAAAAATAATGTTAAAACAAATCATTTTAAATTGTTGGTTGTTTAAAGACCATTTCGTTAATCTTCGTTAATTTTCTTTAATATATATATATATGCATCCTGTACATACAGTGGTAGGATAACTCTCTAAGAGAGCTCTAAATATATATGTATATAAATACATATAGAGAAAATATAAAAAATTTTGACAGACACGTTATTTCATGGTAAATCGGAAATATAGGCCTATTTCAAGCGAACCATCATCAGCTTTCGTCTTGTACAAAAGATTTTACACGAATGAAATTCACAAAGACCTAAAAGAACTGATTAAAAATAAAGGTCGGTCCCTTAAAAGAGAAAATTTAAGAAAAAAATGCATCATTACATCAGTTCGGCGAACACACACACATATTCATACATAAGCATATATATACGCAACATATAATCAAAGAGCACGCGTAAGAGCGGACGTCAACTAAAATCTAAAGATACATTCAGCATGTCAGTGAGACTGCTGACCCGTAGATTTGAAACGTAAAGTGGGTTATATATATATATTTAGCCTGATAGTTTTACATATTGTTAGAGACATATTGAGATAGACATGAAGATAAGACAAAGCAATCGCAAAATATGTCTTTGATATCTATGTCTGGAATTAAAAAACCAGATATCTAAATTTCTTGCTAGAAATAAACATAAACATAACGATATAACTAGAGCAAGAATTCGAAATCCGGTCGGAGATAAATACACTATTTTTCTAAGCTCTTGGAAATTGTTAGCTGTTTGTAAGGATGCAGGTGGGCATTTGTTTCCGTCGCAATTTCGCCATATCAATCTACGTGTAATTAGTACATTTTTAAGGCTATCAACATGGAATTCATCGATCTCCTCAACAGAAACAACCTCTTCAGCGACAAACAATACGGATTTCGCCCCTCTATGTCTGCTGCTGATGTCTTAACTATCGTTACGCATAGAATCAAGGAAACCATTGTAAATAAACACTATGTGAGTTTAATCGGCTTAGATAACTCAAAGGACAGGGGTGTTATTGGGGATTGCTTCACAAACATTTCAGTTATGGACTCTTTGAATTTGCCTTCTCAGTTATCAAGAATTTGCCGTTATGTCAGGTCGCTGTTAATGGCTTGTCCTTATTCAGCGGATGAGATTGATTTTTGGGTCGTTCAAGGTTGTCGTGTCGGTCTTACACTCTCTCTGTTTTATATTAAGGACCTACCAATTGACATTCTCAGATTATTATTAAACATATAAATCCAGATTATATCACAATTAATTGGTGCACCCCAACAAATGCGGATCACCAGGTTCTGACAGTTGATTTATCAACTATTCTAGCTAATAGCTGTAGGGGTTAAAAACTGGCATCTATCATTCAATACCTCGAAAACAACACCAATACCATTTTACAACCACCGAGATAACCCAACAGTCGCTCCAGTCCTGTTGGCAGAACTTTTATATTCGTATAATCGCTAAAAATGTAGGAAGAATAGCCAGTTTTTTTTTTATAGTGATCCTGAAAACGCTTACTGCTATTCTTAATCCTTATAAGAATGAGATAAGACCAAGAACGGAGGACTGTTGCTAGATTTGGGCTAGTTTTATTCAGTTCTCGCTATCCAGCCTTGACAGTATTCAAAAGTAATTACGCGGACTTGATGAATTATTCCCCATCCACTCTTGGAACATCTTTCCCACAGAGAAAAAATTACTTGACTCTTTCTAGTCTATCACTAATATTATGGCAAATGTTCAAAAGAGATACGTTCTTTAGTTCCAAACTATATAAAAATTGTCCTAATGTTTTATTTATCCAAGCATTATTTTATTTATAATGCTTTCATTATTTTAACATTTTTTACATGTGAATGGTGATATTATATTTGTATTATCGACTAGTATGTTACAGATATAGCTTGAAAGGTTTCCATGTGTATTTAAATGGGACCTAATAGAGCTATGGTCAAAGAGATGTAACGTGAGTCTTCTTGTTAACATGTTGCAGTATATCTAATGCAATTATTTATGGATTTGGATTGATCCAAAACGCAGTTCTGCAAAGGAAATGTAATTTTGTAAATAATATTGATTCTCTGCAATTTTGATCTTGCAGGCAAATTATTAATTTTGACAATGTGGTCAGCAGTTTCAAATTTTGTGTAATAGATAATTAATTTAATTGATTAATTTTCTTGTTTATGTCAACTGGAGTTGTGTATTTCTTTATATCAGTTCCCAAATAGACATCTATGTCACCACCATTTGTCTCATTAAGAAATCCGCCAAAGATGACAAAGCAAAGTTGGCTTTTGCTCTTGAAAAGGACCTCCAATCTGTAATGGAGTGGAGTAGGAAGTATAAACTTATTTATAAATGGAACTTTATGTATGTGTGTGTCCGTTACCTATAGACTCCGAAACGGCTGAACCGATTTTCTTGAAAATTTACACAGTTGTACTATAAGCGTCTGCGAGTTTTCTTAGCTAGGTTTTGTGTCGAGGTAACTCCAATAAATATCGAACATCGATAATCGAAAAAATCGGCTTATAGAAGGAGTGGTCCGATTTTAATCAAATTCGATACACTCATAGACAAAGACATAAGAAACGATATTCAGAAGTTTCAAGGTTGCAGTTCTTACAATAGTGCAGGAAATCGATAATATATATATATATATATATATATATATATAAAAGGCAAGATGTTTGAGTGTGTGTTTGTTTATTCGCCTGTATGTCTGTATTTTTTCAAACCTTTTATTTTAGTTTTTGCATCGGGTTTGGCTCTAAGTAGGTATAATTGTAGTTCTTAGTCTCAGTCATGATACCATTTACTCAGAGGACTTATTTAGCCTTCAAAATTCAGTTTACGACGACAAAGACTTATTTGATATCGATACCAGGAAATCAAAATTTGACTTACATCTATTCATTTTTCTTTCAGTCTACGGTTTCGCTTTAACTGGAAACAACTATTGCTTTTTAGTTTGTCGTGCCAACGTCCAAAGATTCTGAGCTCCAGGACCATGGATTAGTTTTAAAGCTTTCATTACACCCGAGCAACGCCGGGCTATACTGCTAGTGGGTCATAATTTTTTATGCTTCCAAAACGAAACTGATCTCCTTTAACGGCCATTAAGAAACTTTCCTGCCTGTCATCAGAATGGATGACTCTCGTCTCCTAGAGAGCAACACACTGCACTTCTTTCGCCTCACTCTATCAACCGCCCTGTAGTCGAATGACGATATTGAATCTATAGCTGCTTCTAGTGCCGGGTCACTGTGTAGGGCCAGAAAGTTTTTCTCGCCAGAACCCATCTTGCACATTTATCAATCTACCATATTCAATACTGATCGGGTGCTCCTGCAAATTTCACTGGAAACAATACGGAGGGCACTGGGTTACTGAGTTATGTTTGTTCTTCAATATGGCAGTGAATTCTGGACAATTTCCTCAAAGATGAAGGAGAGACTAGAAGCAACCGAAATGTGGTACTACAGAAGGATGCTGAGGATACCAAGGACTGAAAATGTAAAAAAACAATGAGATTTTAGAGAGATTCGAAACGATAAAAATCTAATATTTAACCTCAGCAAAATACAGCTAAAGTTCCTGGGTCATGTAATGAGGAAGAAGAGCTTGTAGAATCTGATACACACAGGTCAGATAGAGGGAAAGCGAGACATGGGAAACCAACACGTAACATAATAGATGAGCATGAGCACGAGGATGGCAGACAGGGTTTGGGTGGGGAGGAACGTGCTGAGTTACTGCGGATAGGGAGATGGGGGGGGGAAACCATGATCGCCTACATCCTGAAGACGACTACCAAGGTGACCATTAAATCATCGCTTTCTAGATGTGCTGGTTACCACGTAGATAATTCTGCCTTGATTATAAGCAAATCTTTGATTTTTCATCATTGAGTGATGGGCATATTGATTTATCTGGATGACTAGATAGGGTCCTACGATGAGCAGACATTATAACCCAACAAAAATTCTGACGGTAAAGAGAATTTTTCACATTTATTTCCGATGTTATCAGATTGAAAAATTAAATATACATGAATCGTTTGAAAAAATATAGTCTTTCCTTTACAACTTTCTTTCATTTTATTTGCTTTCTCTTAAATTTAATTCGGCAAAATAATTTCACTTCAAGCGTCTCGGTGTGTGATCTGAGAACTTTCTTTATATTATAAAAATGCCATTGATCTTTTAAATCCAGAATGACTAACCAAATGAAGAAGCCGTAATCTAATTGTTACAGATCAAAATGAATGAGATTGCACGAACTGACTTAATATTTTTGTACTTTTATCTAATGTTCCTTTAAGGTTCTAAACAATAGTTATCAGCTAGTATTCCAAAATAGCCATAACTCTAAAGACTTAGCATTGTTTAACAAGCTAGCCGCATAGATAATTCGCTAAGGGCTCTATCATTTAGGTCTTGTGTCAGACTACGCTTAGCTTATTCAGTAAACTCTAATGGCTTGCTTCATGACTGAAAGATATATAAAATTTGAATTTTACTTTTTGATTCCCTACATTGGAAAAAGTTTATTTTAGCATAACTTTGCTACGTGAGAAAAGTGAAAGAACGCTTAGAGTATTGTAGAAAAGCAAGTAGAAAGAACGGTTAATGGCTATAAGAGAAAAGGGATAGTCCAAGATGTTAGTTATGAGTTGGGCACACCAATAACAAACTAACATAAATTTAACTATCGGTTTTGAGCAGTAACAAATAACAGAGAATTAAGCATGAAAATATTTCCAGAAGCTAAGCAAAATATTGGCGGCGGATATTAGAAAATCTGTTCAGAATTTAATAAAAAGATATGAACCAACAAAAATGTGATTCAACAGACGAATAGTCAAGAATATAATTGATGTGACCCTGGGAAAAAGATCACAAGAAAGACTCGGACACAGTATACGGTTGGAAACAATATTATATTACAAAAGAGAAACAGTGTACAGAGGAAAGAGAGTATAATAGTACTTAGCGCCAGAAGGGCATACTAATAAATGAGTATCTTAGCTGCTGCTACTTACTACTACTCCCGAGAGTAGATAACTCTCGGTATTTATGTAGTCCGGGAGAGTTCATATTAGTGTGTAGGTAATTCCCCACAACAATAATCGAAAAACAATGTGTATAACGAGAAAGTTTTAAGGAAAATATTAATTACAAGAAGTGTAAAGTTGCGGAAAAAAGGTGTGAAGAAAGTGACACTCACTAGGCATACCGAAGTCAAGAAAAACAGCGAGAAAAAAGAGAAACGTATTTAATGGGTTTTAATGAATTGATTTAAAAAAAAAACGTAGAGGACTTGTAAAGTGGTGAAAGTTACTTAGAGCAATAAAAGACAAAAAATATGACGTTACAAAAAATGACATTTCAAACAAAAATCAATATTCATAAAATAAATTTAATAATACAAGAAACCACATTGCATAGATGAATAAAATATCAGAATTAATTCAGAACTTTTTTTATCAACTTCACAAACTGTCATGGCGGCGTTACCGACAGACTGAATGAACGTTTCCAACCATTACTTATACCACTCCTCACCAGAGGTGAGAGGGAGTAGCCTGCGGAGAGCGCCCTCAGAGCGGCCCGAAATCAGCCGTGAGTCGGTCTACCAGCACTGCTACCTTAACGACCATTATGAGTCCCAGTTCTAAGGCCGAGGTTCGAATCATAGTATTCCACACTAACTCGTATTATCGTTCCTACTAACCAAGTTCCAAGTATTGTATTCTTTCCGTATTTAATATATATTCGTATTTTCCTATTTGGTTGTTTTTGCGTTATTCTTACCAGACTTTTAACCTGGTCCACGAAACAAAAAAACAATAGCAGCTTAAATCTCTTACGATATAATTTTACTAAGTTTCTATAGATTTAAGCTGGTATTTTAGTCCAGTTTTCATGAGAGATGATGCAGAAATTAACAAGAGTTCTTGTACAGTTTTTATTTCGTGTTTTTAGTTCTTGCCACAAACTCCCGATAGAATTTACGTATGGATATTGTCTGTGCTACACTATGACGTTACTATTCTTCTTAAGAAAACATTCCAGTATCGACATGACTGAAGATTTAAAAACTTGCAAATCTATAAAACCATTGATGAAGTAAATTTAATTCTATTACACATAAGCATTCTTAAATCATTATCCAACATCAAGAAAATCGCGCTGACAGAAAAAAATATGTTTCGTTTAGAACTTTTTTTTACTTCATATATAGCTTCTATTTCCACCAGACAATTACATTTTGGTCTCAGCTAACTCAGAGTGTCATACGATTTTAGAAATACTTTTGTGATGTCAAATAATCATTAACAGGTTTTGACGTCTGCAGTAAAATTGTTCTCACTTTCTGAGAATGATCATCTACATTCTGGAACATTCATCTGATAGTGTTTACGCAAAGTATTGTTCTCACTTTCTGAGAATGATCATCTACATTCTGGAACATTCATCTGATAGTGTTTACGCAAAGTATTGTTCCAGTTTCCTATAATATTTTTCGAATTTCTCTGAATGTGGTTCTTGATCTTATCTCTTTTTGATGGATGTTTCTAGCTGCAAAAACAGTTTTAGAAGAACATCGAGGTCAAGTTAAACCCCTGCCCCCCAAAAAACAAAAAACAAAAAAAAAACAAAAACAAAAAAACAAAAAAACTTTCATTCGGCACATTACGTCTCAGTAGAAATAGAAATGTTTACTTAAGTCGAGATTTGTCTGGTTCTAACCCATTACTGTGTAGCTCGATAAGTTTCCAAACGCCTTATGACATTTCTTTTGTCTTGGATATTTTGATACTGATAGTGTCTTGATCTGATAATTGAGGTATTGATGAAAATGTTCTAGAATGTTTACTCAATTCTGAATATATCAAATCAATCACAGTTTTTCTTTCGAATTGTAAATGACGAGAAAAAATTATTTTATTATTTCTGTCTTTTGCCACTAATTTTTCACTGATCAGTTTTCTATCAATTTCATTTGGATTTTTGCATTTGTTTTATTAATATTGATCTTTGTTCCAAATTCTAATAATTTCATTTCGAAGCTTTATAAATAGGTTAAAAGAAATGTTGCAATGTAGCAAGTATTTTCTCCTGTACTGTACATAATATAACTGTTTGATAAAAATAACAAATACGAACATACTAGTTTGAATAATTCATGTAGTAACTTCCAAATCTAATTTTTGGTTAATAATCAATTTAAAGAAGACAGTTATTACCAGCGGCTATATCGAATTTTCTTAATATATATTGGTAGTATATTTTGTCATATAATATATGTTACGTATACTGCCTTACTCATTTATAACTAATATGTTGAATTTTATATAAAGGATTAATATATGTTTTCTCGTAACGCTCGACGCGCAATTTGATATTATTTTGCCGACAAGATAAAATTTAATTAATTTATTTGGTTTAAGCATTTTTTATGCCGAAGACCGGCTGAGAATAAAATATATTCGAATAGTTTTTAATATATTTAAATGCAGTACGTAAATGAACTGGAGACAGAAAAATCTACAAATATGATCTTACAGAAACAAGGTAATTAGAGAAATATATACAGATATATGTCTACGGCTATATCGTGTTGAATACACCGGTTCTCGTCAGACCACCGAAGTTAAGCAACATCGAGCCTGATGTGTACTTAGATGGGTGACCGTTTGGTAATACCAGGTGCTGTAAACATGCGGACCAAGAATGGTCCACTATTCCTCCAGGTTTGGGGGTTGGGTGCAGGCCTAACAACCTTGCCCCATGATAAAAACAGTTTGTTACGGAAACAGTAACAAAAGTAGCTGAAATATACACCATTGGGTGTAACGGGTGAAATGATGATGAACGTCTCAGCCTAAACGTTTGCAATACAGATATATTCCATGTATCTATTGAATGTTTTACAAGTACCACGTACTGAATACTAAGAAGATAATAAGACCGTATTAATCCGGATTTACATAATGTAGGCGCAGGTTCTAGGTTTGAATCACAAACACTGGAGACAAATCTTCATCTATATCCCAAGATATATTCATTCAGTCACAGGATAGATGAAGAGAAAGATACTATTTTAATTCTGTTCCTATAAAAAATGACTGAAAACGCAGTCTTATGAAATAGCAACAAAAAATAGTAGCTGTATTTGAGAACAAAATGTTTTCAAAAACCATTATTTGTAGATCATGACTTTAATCCTCAAAAATGTAAAAGAATTTATGCAATAAACTTCGTTGCTTAACTTCGGTGACCGCTCAGGAACCTATGTTTCCACGCGATGGGGTGGGAAGTGTATTGTTTTACAATAATCGTAAACGTATATTTTAATTAAAAGTTAGTTTTGTGTATAATATAATTTTTCAATTATAAAAACACGATAAGACCTTTTCTCGAATTATATATTTAAAAAATAGATCCCTATTTTGCAAGTAAACAGTGATAAAACCAGCTAAAAAAGCAGCTTTCAATTTTCCGTCAGTTAATATAGCATCTAAGATGCCAGTTTCAGCGTCTTTACCAATCGCAGAAAAATGCATGTGATATAAACACGAATGTTGTCTATGGTAACTAAAATTATCTTTCGGTGAATATCTTCGGCTGTTTTTCTCAATCATCGTTTTTCACGATCGGTTATCATTCAAGAAAAGTGTTTTCTTCATCTCTTAATCAAAATATAGGAAATCACCGTTATACTTTTCGCTCGCCCGAAGTTTCTGCTTCAAATATTAAACTAAACTAATATTAAACTAAACATTTGAATTTGGATCCAGAAAAAAGTAACTGTGCTTCATCTAGAGACAACAGGAAGTGTAGTAAGACACAGATTAGGATGACTAAAATTGAAAATACATAAGAATAAATATATTTTTAAAACTAAATGGTGCGCGGGTCGGTCAAAAAGTATTTCATCTTCTAATTCAAATTTAATAGGTGTAATTATCTTATTCTTTCTACCCATAATAATTTTCAAAACAGATGTTTGCTTTTTTGTTTTTAAAGGACAAGAGCTACAACAATTCACAGAATGTTACTAAATGCTTATAGAAATAATACAGTTGATTTAATCACACAAAGATGTGTCAGTGAAACTAATGCCAATTCTTCTAAGAAAGCAGATGATGAATTCAGTGGCAGGCTCTTTAAGGGAATGGGAATAATCCTAAACAAACTGTTTTCATTTCAATGAATCGAAGAAAAGCATTTAAAAATCTTCAGTTGAGTTATGGTAGTACGTGTAGTCTGGTGCAGTCATTTCTCTCCTGTCCAGTGTTTGGTTCCTTAGATGCAGACAAATTCCATAGAGGAGCAGATGATGGTTACTGTTCAATAACTTCATGATATACACAATATTGGCAGTATTTTTTGAGTATTACGAAAACAAAAAATGAGATTTGAAGCCATCACTATAAGTCAGAGAGTAAATGAAAATCTATGGCGTATCACCACTCTGAAACAGCTAGCAAGAAGACTTTAAATTATCACGCCCTGTGTCTTGGGAAGAGAATGAAATTACATAGTTTATAATCAGTAGCACCATTTATCAGTTTTGCCTGAGAAGACATTGTGAGCATGTCGAGAAAATTTGAAGACAGGAAGTTAACATTTAAAGAAACGATAGAAAAAATTCGTTATAAACAAAGAGTACTGGACTGTTATGTGATATATGTGCTCCTATATGTCAGCGAATGCTAGACAATATCCTCATAGATAATGGAAAGACTCGAATCAACAGCAATGTGGTTCTACAGAAGGATGCTGAGGATACCATGGACCAAACATATAAGCAAGGATGTGATTTTGGATAGAATGGAAATGAAAATGTAACTTAAACTTAAAACTTAAACTTAACATTAAAAAGAAACAGCTGAAGTTTCCCGGACACGTAGTGAGATAAGAGAGCTTGCAGAGTCTGTTACTCCCAGGGGAGACAGAGGGAACGCTAAACAGGGGAAATATGTGCGTGAGATACTTAATGGTCTTCAGCAAATGAATGGTAGAACAGGGTTTGGAAATAAGGTATCTATATATATAAAAGGCAAGATGTTTTTGTGCGTGTGTGTCTGTCTGTCTGTATGCATGTATGTCCCCTATACAAATCCACAATTTTTATCCGATTCTCACTAAACTTCAGACAAATATACTTCAGGCTTCTGGTCAGGTCATGGGCTGTTTATTATTTCCGATCTCCCGCTGATATCGGAAGTCGATACCCCGATATCCGATCAGGTCTGATTAAGATCAGGATTTCAGCTCTTTTAAATCTTCCCAGAAGACTCATTGTCATTTTCCCTAATATCGGAAATCGATATCCCCGATATCAAGAACTGATATTCAGCCATCAATATGGCTCATTTTCTGCAATTTTACTTAGGTTAGTTTATCCTTGGATGACTTATTTGACTCCGATATTGGAAATCGATACCCCGATATCCTATCGGGTCTGATCAAAATCAGGTTTCCACCACCTTTATTTTTGTTTTTGCTTCGGGTTTTGCTCTAAGTGGGTATAACTGTAGTTCTTAGTCTCAGCCATGATACCATATACTCAAAGGACTTATTTAGACTTCAAAATTCAGTTTGCGACTGAAAACTTATTTGACATCGATACCAGAAATCAAAATTTGATTTACATTCTTTCATTTTTCTTTCAATCTACGATTTCGCTTTCACTGGAAACAACTATTGCTTTTTAGTCTTTCGTGCCAACGTCCAAAGAGTCTGAGCTCTAGGGCCATGAATTAGTTTTAAAGATTTCATTACATCCAAGCAACGCGGAGCTATACTGCTAGTTAAGAACTACAAGATACAGACGGATGTGGAGAGTCATGGTCGCCTAAGTCCTGAAGAAACACGGCACATAAAAGGGGAAGCTTTCATTTTACAACATGCTTATGCACACTTTGACAGCATATTAAATTCTCAACAAGTAGTGAGAGCTCTTGTCCGCCTGAACAACACTGGCTCATTTCTTTGAATCCACGAATGAAGCAATCAGATGTTAAGGAGAAAAAAAAATGAAGAAAAAATGCAATTCATACATAGCTAGAAAATAAGCCAATACACAAGGCGGCTATATTTTTCTCTCAAAGATAAAATAGCACGAATGACAAGAATGGAGACTTTTATGAGGATTACATTTCGAATACTTAGAAATTTCTGTTTATTTCCATATAATTTTCATGCTTTTACGCTTAAATTTCTTTTAATTAAAGAAAAACCGTTATTACGTTTTGACTGAACCTTTTTCAATACACATCAATTTAATTCCATTTTTTATCAATCAATCTTTGAAATCTTGGAACTGCGTATTCTACTAAATTATCGAACTACAATCTCAGAATAATACACACCAACATAAAACGGTTTTATGTTGTGTATATGACATATCTCACTGGGGCCATCCTGAAAAAATGGATGTGCGTTGTGGTACAGTGGATATCGACTCAGAACGAGAAATCGGGGTGCTGAGTTCGAATTACAGTTGGATCCATGGCATTCACTTACGCGCAAATACCCTCCGTCTCTTCCCTCCAGTTATGGGTTAAATATTGGATTCTATAGCCTTGGTCGGCAACCAGTCTAACGCAGAAAGCAATGGCAACCTACTGCGGGATAATCATCTACCCAGTCAGTCATGTCTCCTTCGAGACATGATCTCCCAAAGCATGTACCACGTATGGCATTTAACTGACTGATATGACAAATACTGAAGGTGTCTTTTCCTGTAACTAGAACGTCACGTCCAGGTCTATCTCGCTATCATACTGTTTAGCTATAATGCTATCTCGCTATATTACTATGTCGCTATATCACTTTTTCACTATAGCACTATTTCGTTATGTCACTATTTTGCTATATAACTATTTCGCTATATCACTATATAACTAATGCCCAATACAATTATCTTGTCACTAGCAGTATAGCCCGGCGTTGATCGGGTGTAATGAAAACTTTAAAACTAATCTATGGTCCTGGAGCTCAGACTCTTTGGACGTTGGCACGAAAGACTAAAAAGCAATAATTGTTTCCAGTTAAAGCGAAACCGTAGACTGAAAGAAAAATGAATGGATGTAAGTCAAAGTTTGATTTCTTGGTATCGATATCAAATAAGTTTTTTTCGTCGTAAACTGAATTTTGAAGGCTAAATAAGTCCTCCGAGTAAATGGTATCATGGCTGAGACTAAGAACTACAATTATAGCTACTTAGAGCCAAACCCGAAGCTAAAACTAAAATAAAAGTGTTGAAAAAATACAGACATACAGACATATAAACGACACACACACACAAACATCTTGCCTTATATATATATATATTACCGATTTTCTGCACTATTGTAAGAACTGCAACCTTGAAACTTCTGAATATCTTATGTCTTTGTTTATGAGTGTATCAAATTTGATTAAAATTTGACCACTCCTTCTATAACCCGATTTTTTCGATTATCGATTTTCGATATTTATTGGGGGTACCTTGACACAAAGCCTAGCTAAGAACACTCGCAGACGCTTATAGTACAAATGTGTAAATTTTCAAGAAAATCGGTTAAGCCGTTTCGGAGTCTATAGGTAACGGACACACACACATACACAGACAAAATTCCATTTGTAAATAAGTTTAGATATTACTATTTTGTTTTATCTTTATCTGCTTATATAACTAATTGACTTTATCACTAATTCGCTGTATCACTGTTTCTGTATATCACTATTTTGATATATATTCATCACGTTATATAACTAATTTAGTGCATTACTAATTCGATTTTTCTTTGTTTTGCCATGTCACTATTTCACTATATCTCTTGCCTCGTTAGGTAACTATTTCGCTATACCACTATTTCGCTATATCTCTTGCCTCGTTAGGTAACTATTTCGCTATATCTCTTGCCTCGTTAGGTAACTAATTCGCTATACCACTATTTCGCTATATCACTGTTTCTATTTATACAATTAATTCGCTACGTCACTATTTTGCTATATCGCTTACAGTATTCTGAAAAATAAAAAAACAGACTATGATAAAAAAGCATACTGAAACCGATGAGTCATTTGGAATTTAAAGCCTGTAAGAAACATTTGCATCTTCAAGTTTCAAGAACCCATTTCCTGCCCCCGAGGTAAGAACCCATTTCCTGCCCCCGAGGCAATACCTATCAAATACTTTAACTTAGTGCGAAATGTTACGCCCATATGATTTAACCGTCTATCATACGATTTTACCTGACTCTAATTAAAAATGCAAATTAAGATAAAAGTTGCAAATTCATGCAAACTACATCAATTGATAATATAAAATCATGATCAGTTGTAAAATAAAACGTCATGTGACACAATGTAACGTATAGAAATATGTCCAGTCGATGGTTAATTAATTAGCACTATTAACTATTAAAGATTTGTATTGTCAATAAAATACTAATCACAAAATTCTGTTTAGGTAAAATCTATGGTAGAATTCATACAATCAGAACCAAAATTATTAATTTCGAAAGTTGGAAAAATTTATTTTAACGTATCAAAAACAATATTATTAGTGATCTGATTAATAAGGTATTTTTCTGTTTTATGATGGTTTGCCAGCTGCAAATTCATTCTGGCAAAGATTCAGTGGTAATTGAATAAATCATTTCCAGGTGAAAAATATTTGCTTTTCTATTTCACTTTGGTCCTTCTTCGTGTGTGCTTACCCCTCCCCACAACACGTGGAATTCGATCAGTGCCGAAATGCTAATTGCCTGATTGATGGGTAAAAAGAGCAAAAGAAAACCTGAACTAATTCATTTACGAGAACAGATGGGTGTATTTTCACTTTGAAATTTAATTAGGTGTTCAGTAGAATTTAAAACTCAAATATTGCATCAAGTCAGAATAAATTTATAAGTTGTCTTCTCTTATATTTCATTACATCTACAAAAGTGTATTTATTTACGACTCGTTTATAACTTAAATTTTTTTTTTAATCGTATCACCCCGAGCAAGGCAGTAACGCCACTGATGTGCAGGGGGCTACGTAAGAGTGAAAAGATTGGAAAAGAGAAAGCCAGAAACCACATCCTAAACAGGGAACAAGGGATGAGCCTCTTCACCTGTTCAATAGACGTGGGAGGAGTGTGAACTGGGCGATAGATAGATCTATCTACTCCAATACTATATTGGCTAACTTATTAACCTTTTATCGCATTTTGGCAAATACTATACTTTTGCTGGTTTCTCAAAATTCAATATGATATGCATTATAGTGTAAAGATGATCTTTAAAACAGTTATTAATAAATATCAGCCCATTCTATAAGTTTGAAATCGGGCATAGATTATTGTATAATAGTTTTTTACTATTTTGAACAGATTAGTGGCGGGTGGGAAAATATTTTACAAGAATATAAAATCGTGACTTATTTGGGAGGAACAAGTTAAAGCCTAACCCAAAAAGAATAGCTATCACAGAAAATTCAAGAGTTTAGTGCAGATACATTAATGTGAACAACTTTAAGTTACTAGCAATCAATGTAACGATCACAGCAGACATCTTTTGAAAGTTTTAAGCACTGTTTTGAATAAAAATGAGCTTCAGTTTGATTGCTTGAAAGAGCATAATATTACTTCACAAAAATGCACGGTGCCTGCTACAACAAAGATGTCGTCTGAAAAAATTCATAACCAGTGGTTGAAAAAAGCTTCTGCAACATATGTTGCTAAGCTTTTTTTTTGCTGATAGAATGAAGCATCTTGAAAGTTTGGCTTCGAAGATTCCTGGCAGCTCTGCAAGAGGTTCCTGAGTAACAGGAAAACCATCACCATTCTCGCTTTTCTTCGCTATTCACTCATCTTTAAATGTTAACTACCTGTCTTTAAATTTTCTCAACGTGCTCACAATGTCTCCTACAGGCAAAACTGATAAATGGTGCTACTGATTATAAACTATGTAATTTCATTCTCTTCCCAAGACACAGGGTGTGATAATTTAAAGTCTTTTTTTCTAGCTATTTTAGATGGTGATACGCCATAGATTTTCTTTGACTCTCTGACTTATAGTGATGGCTTCAATCAATTTGAAATCCTTACATCCACAGCGGACAACACTGAGTCCTTTGCTTGCATATTCGTTTCTAACTTCTCACTTGATTTATCTGGAGTATCAACACTCGATAGCAGAGGCTTAACTAGGTGAAATATACATAGCCTCGTCCTCCGTCTCGCACACTATTTCTAAACTTTACTCCCATAAAGCTAGCGGAAGTGACGTAATTACAGTCATCGTCCTAAAGAAAAGTATCACTGCGCTATCTACTGTATTCTCCAAACTATGTATTGCCTATATTCTTGCTTTCCTACTTGTTGGAAGTTCTCATCTATAATTCCTGTTTTTAAGAACTGTTGGAAGCCCTCTGGCCGCTCTAACTATCGCCTTATTAGCCTCTTGTCGCATTTTGGCAAAGTATTGGAGGCCCTTATCAATGCTGAAGTATTAATGGCCATCACTGAATATTTATACCAGGATTTTGATAAGAACGGCGAATGTCCTGGACATGACGGTAATCTGCATCCGGCAGCAAGGCCTCTGATTGGGAGGTTGTAAGAAGCATGGAACCACCTGTATTTACTATTGTTCCCAGGTCTACTCTGACCTGAAGTTGTAGCACCTGTTAGGGTCCCAGCTATGGGCAAATAATTAACCCTCTCACTGGGGTCAAAACACTATGAAAGTATAAAAGTACACTTTTATAGAAATATAAACATAAAAAAGCTTTTATAGAAAAATATACATTTTTGAAAGAAAAATATTACCAACAATACATTTTTAAAGTAAAAATTTTTGCCAAAACACATTTTTGAAGAAAAAAACTATTCTCAGCAAAACATTTTTGAATACAAAACTAGAAAATATTTTCAGTTTTCTAAAATAAAAAAGAATAAAAACAAAGACTTTTCATTAAAATATGACTAAATCAACCTTCCCACTTTAACAGAACCTTAAAACACCACATATTTTGGCATTAAATAACCCACAGAGGTGTTGATATGCCGTTAAACAAAACTCAAACTCAAGAACGGTGAAGTTTGAGCTCTTGCTATTTATATCTTGAAAGAGTTGGACAGAGTTTGGTACGCTGACGTTCTGCGAAAGCTTCATGGCTACTCTATTTCTAGACGATTGTGTAATTTAATATAATCATCCATAAAATGAAAGTCATCTGAATAGGCAAGCTTCCAGATACTTTCATAAGAATACGGGCATCTCTCAAGGTTGTATTTTAGGTCCTACGCTTTTTCTGATTGTCTTCAATGATCTTTCTGATCTAATCACTTCCCAAGTAGGTATCTATGCAGATGAAATTATCATTTAATCCCGTCTCAATAGCAAAAATCTCAAGCCTGTGAAAAATAATCTAGCTGCTACTGCTGAAAAAAACCTTCAATCTCTTATGGATAGGGGTAGAAATTAGCTCATAAATTTTAATGCCTTCAAAACGAACAAGTACTTTTTAACTACCATAGAGAACCTTTCCTACCAGCCGTCAGAATGGATAATACTACTCTCCTGGAAAGCAACACACTGTTCCTCCTTGGCCTCACTCTCTCAACTGACTTTACGTAGAAGGACTACATCGATTTTTTAGCTGCATCTAATGCTAGGATGTTAGGGTCATTTAGGGTCATTGTGTAGGACCAGAAAGGTTTTTTCTCGTCAGAATCCATCTTGAACATTTACTAATCTATCGTATTGAATACTGTTGCTATATTTGGTCGAGTGTTTTTGATATACATCTCAAGATTCTCTTATAAATTCTAATGAATGATCTGCAAGGGTTTGGCATCAGACGTGACGTGGATTCCTTCTGTAACTTCTAAAAATATTTCCATGGCAACTGCTCTGATGAGACATTTTCTCTGGTGCCCTTACCACATAAATGTACACTTGCTATTCGATTGGCATCTAGATCCCATCTTGTACCGTTGAAAAAGTTAAATCTTCTACTATAACAGTTTCTCTTCCCTCACTTCACGTCTGTGGAACCCTCTTCTGTTTACCTTCAACGTCAATCTCTTATTTCCCTGAATTTTACCCATCTTTTATCTCTTCTTCAACACTCTCTATATCCTTTTCTATTTTGCTTTTTTTTCCTCTCTCTATCTCTCTCTGTAAAGTGTTGGTCTCGTTTTGCTTAGAATGATATGATTAAAAAACACACACACAAAAAAGAAGTCTTTATTCTACAGATTTTGCTAGATTTGATTAACAGTTATTGAAGAGTTTGTAAAAACGTTGTCTTGGATTTATTTTTTGGACGTAAGAAAAGGTGAAAGCGAATCTCTAGATCGTTTTCTTCCAAAGAGATATTTTCTAATTCTTTTATTATGAAGTTCGTAGCTCGTCAACAAGAAGTGATATGATAACAATGAAACATATGTTGAAGAAGTAAATGTTAAATTAAAAAAGGTATCTACACGCTGCCGAAGAGAAAATGTCAATTAAACCTTCATCTGATGATGATTTTGGAATAAAAAAAATTGTTCGTGGTTGTAACATCATTAGCACAAATCATATCGACGCTCCATCATTACTGTAACTCAGGAAGTTGTTGCTTTCCAATTTCAGTGCAGAAGTACCAGATTAAATTAAAAACCTCATCTTATATTTTTTATATTCATAGCTTAACACTCAGTTTTAATTAGTTCAGAAATTAAAGGGAATTCCATAATTTTTAATTGATTGATGCACTGAAAACATCAAGTGAACTTTTTCTAGAATCGCAAGGCATTTTCCTTTTTTTTAAACTCGCCACTCATGCCGAAAAACGAAAGAATCTTGCATAGAGTTGTATATTTCCGCCGCTACTACTTCCCGTAAATCGATTTACAATTTCAGTCTAAGCTATGCGCTGTGGAGGTAATCAATTTTAGTGAGATGTTTTTACACCTGCTTCTGTCTTATTGATGTTATTACCTCAAATTATTCGCGACATCGTGGTAGCATATCTTGTTTGTTCGCGACGTGGTAATTGTGTCATGTCATTTCGTATATATATATATATATATATATATATATATATATATATATATATAGGGAACTAAAGGAAGAAGACCTGAAGCCACAGATAGTTTGGAAATTAATAGGATCAGCACGGACTCGCAGTAGTCTGAGAGATAAATGTAATCTGTGCTTAGTAGAAAGATTAGGATATATTAGGATATTAAAATATCATAAAGAAAATGTTCTCCTTAATTAACGTAAGGATTTGATTAGTAAGTGTCGTCATAGAAGTAGATTTATTATTTTTTAATAAGGTATTAACTATAAACTTCCTTTCAGTTTAATCGTTATATTAATGTTGAGCCTAAATTTACTGATAACCGTTAGAATTAAAATTTATACTCATGATACCCTTAAGTCTATTTCTACTAGCTAGACTTGACCACTCAGGCAAGCTACCTCCCCCCCACTTCTATGTTTAGCTAGGCAGTTATATCCCTCTCTTAGCTTCTTGCCTCTTCCTTTCTTAAACAAACTTCCTTGTCTCTTTTCTTAACTAACCTTTGTTTTCAGCCACACAAAAATTTCTTCAATTTTACGTCCGGCTTGAGTTGAATATGAACCTGTTGAAATGGCTATTTCCCAAATGTAAAATATTGAATTTAAAAATTAAGTAAATAAATATCTGCTCTGTAAATTGTATTTACATCGAACTGTTTGTTGGATGCGTTTTAATAGGATCCATTGGGATTATTTACCAAATCTTCTGTATGTTTACTGGTATATATATATATATATATATATATATATATATATATATATATATCAAACCATGAATATTCAACAAATATATCTAATTAACTGACTTAAGCATAGCATAAGAACTTTCAATATCAATTTGTTTGTACAAAAATAAAATCAGATAAACCCACAATAAAATTCAGAATGCAACTACAGGTTTCAGGCCGAGAAATGATTGGGAGAAATTACATTAGGAAGAGTTTTTCACTTATAAACATTCACATGCATATGCCATTCATAAATCGGTACAAATATCACGCTAACTCATTCCTTCACGATTTTGCTCAAGAGTTACTACAATACTAGTATTTGTATCAATCGAAGCCCGCTGGCATTGAAAGAAAATGGCTAATCATATGATTACAAACACAACCGAACAAGAGTGAAACCTCATAATGTAAAAGAATGTGATTTAATACTCTTTTTATCAGACAGAGCTGCAATGTCAAAAATGGGAAAGATACTTATCAATTTCATAGGCTCTTTTATAAACTGTTCCATGTAAAAATAATATTCTGTTAAAAATACAAAAATGTTATCTATCATGAGCAAACTCATGGAGAAAGAAAGACTTCTTTAAACCTCTTTGTGTATAAATCTTTCCATTCGCAGTTTCTGAGTGCGACACAGTCTTCGTATTTGCTCGGGACAAGCACGGAAGATTAGGCTGGTGAAAAATGTCAAAATGAAGATTTCTTAGGCAGTAACAGTAACAAACAGATTCATTCAGCAACGCCTGAATAGTGTGTGACATGCCAACAAAGATAAAATAAACTCAACGACTCCGAGAAGAACTATATATATATATATAGAAAGAGATAGATATTTCATGTTAGTTCAGAATCTGTCATTGGCGGAGACAAATATGCATTTATAAATCCTTTGCACTTTATAAAGTAATTAGCATATATCCTACTGCTAGCATCATAGCCCGGCGTTGCCCGTGCAACTCAGAACATTTTAGGGCTCGGTTATATAATAAAATAATTATATAAAAAAATTGTTAAAAAATTCCATTAAAAATCTATTTTCTTTTGTTTTGATTTCAAACGTGATTTGATGTTTTGTGTGACATTGTAAACAACACTGCATTTGTTTTTCTTTCAAAATTACGGGGAAAATATTTTCATTTCTGTTAACTAAATGAATTTAACATAAAAATAAAAATTATTTATTTTGTTTTACTGAAATTAGAAATATAAAAACTATTAGGCTCTCAGTTCAGAAATTTTCGAAGAATACTTAAAAATTTAAACATTTAATTTTAGAAGAAAAAGTTACATTATTGCTTTACTTTTAAAAAATTTATTTTCTGAAGTATGTAATATGAAATTTGAAAAAAAAACTTAAATAATTAAATTAACCATTGGCCCATTTGTTTTTACATATTTTGTTTTTGTGTGACAAAACACTTCTTTTTTAAAATATTTCTTTTGTTTCAAAATTACTGGGGAAAATATTCACGTTTTCTTGTTGACCAAATTAATTTTGAAAACGTCGGAATAAAAATAAAGGCTCATGTTTTTAATAAAAAAATATTTTAGTCGCGTTTGACACGTGTGATACGTGTGATTTGATTTCTGTGACGTAATTCTGCAACCATCTTAGATCTTAGATATTTTACAGAGCAAATGTAAACAATCGGTCCCATTGGCCAAAAAGTACGAAAGCGAAAATTGCTGAACTTCAACTCAAAAAGTATGTGTCGACCTGGCTTTCCTGTAGATATTTGTCCCTAAAAAGTTTGAATGGCGTAGCTTAAAAAATGTAGACGTGTATAGGGAACAGTCACACACTGACTCACAGATTGCTTTTATATATATAGATTACATTCTTGAGTTTATAGAGAACAAGCTTCAGTAAGTTAATGGCTCAAAAATATGATGTTCTAAACTAATGATGCTGATTGCAATTGTCATTCTAATGATTTGTCTTTCAGCACATAAAATATATTTTTCAAATTAAATTATCTTTTATAAATTTCAGTGAGACTGTTTTTATTGATTATATATGTTGGTAAAATTTACGCTCATTCTCGCATTAGAATTTTAAATTCCAACATAAATTTCGTGGAAATTTTCTAAGTTGACTAATAATATTAGGTTATTCGGAAAATAATGTATAGAATCGACTTTTATTTCTAAATTAAGATAACCGTGTTTAAATCATTTAAAATTGAAAACCTGAACAATTATGCAATTCTACCATCGATTTATAAGGTTATCTGTGCCTTCACGAAAAACGCCTGAAAGTTTGGACGCAAAGAATGTCTTTTGGTTGCAATTTTGGCATTTTCTTTGCAACAGAATGTCTTTTGGCTGAAAAATTGTCAAGCTGTTTAAAAATCTGGTGAGTCAGTAGACGAATGATCATGGTGGGTGTAGCAAAGTTTCGTATCCCAAATCTATGATTTTCTCTAGTGTGAAATTTAAATGACCAATGCATCGTTCACGATTGTCATAAAGGATTCATGTCTCATGACAAGTGAATCTTCTATAAAAAAAATGAATCATTCGGATTTCATAGATTCAAAACCGAACACAATTCAAAACATCAAAATTTTCACTTTCATGTCGAACCTATTTATCGAGTTTCTTCACCTTGTAATTTTCTTAAAATAATCCGATAATATCGAAATGCTGACACTCATTATCTGAGACATTTGACATTATGATGTGGGTTTTGTTCGACTGGTGCTTTGAGATGTTGACTGTCAATTGCAAATGGATGTCTTCTAGCACCTCGATCTTCAAGACACCTATTCTCGCAGCGGAATTTCAGAAAGTAACGCCGTACTGTCCGATTACAAATAGAAACTTCACCCCATACTCTGTTGATATAGGCAGCAGCTTGAGACTCATTATGACAAAGCATGAAGTTGTGCAAAAAAGTGAATATATTTATTCTTACTTTGAATAGGAGCGGTACAGAATGATATATTTTATGTTGAAAAGGCTGACATAAAACAGTAAGGATACATTAATCATTAAAAGTGAGTAACATACTTTTGTGCACCTATTATAACAGTATATTAAGAAACAAACGAATTATTCTAAAATCTAACATTATTTTCCGAATATATCAAGATTGAAAATGCGGTAAAATTCTTAAAACTGTTGCCAGAGCGTGATGTCATATAATGTAATTTATGTAGAATTTCTCATATATATATATATATATATATATATATATATATATATATATATATATATATATATATATAACATAGAATACTTGGTATATTAATCAGCTAAATTCCAATAGGGACGAACTCAAAAGAACTCAATGTTAAATTTATTTACTTAATTTAACAGAGTAATATAACTTAGAAACCTTTTTTTTAGATATTCTACAATTTCAGGGGTCGTATTACCCATGGAATTGTAGAATATCTTAAATATCTTTCTAAAATATATATATATATATTCGTGTTACCAGGATATAGAATGGAGAAAAAAATGAAACAAAGTGGAAAAGCTTTTACTGACAACGCGTTTTGGCTCCTTACGTAATTATGTAGGCCACTTCAGGTCAGAATGAAAGACAAATCGACGTGTGATTTAAACTGAAATTGTTAGTGCATTTTTTTGCCAAGTGAGTATCTTACAGTCGGAAAGAAGGGGAAAAAAACAGCGTGTATTTTGGCATTAAAGATGCCAATCCTTGCTGAAGTCAAAAGCAACCAACTCCAAGCAGATCCTCTTTCCTCTCTTCCTCAGCTTGCACACCGTATTTGCAATGATCGGTGATATTTTCTATCAGCTTCGTTTTAATATTATCAGCTCACACTCAATGCATTTTCTTCGTAGTTAATCTTTTTATTTCCCGAACAAACTGAAATTTCTTCAGATGAAATTGTGGTCATATGTGTGTCACGGTGAACTAACAGTGCACTGAAACCGCTGTTACGCTGCATAACTCGGCAATGCTCATCTAGTCGTTGTTTTAGATTTCGACCTTTACGATCTATATATTCAGTTTAAAGCAAAATAAAATCCATCCTTGATACTGGCTAAAGTATAGCCAAAACCGCTTAGATAAGTAAAACATTCAGACAGTTTATTTTTATGCAATTTTATAATTTATGTTCTTAAAAAAATCACGTGACACATTAAGCATAGCACTTAGCTTGTTATTTTAAATGAAACTTGCATAAAAGTGGGACTGCTGCATAAAATCCACCATATATATATATATATATATATATATATATATATATATATATATATTTTAATTCAGATACTTCAATCCAAGGGAAAAAAGCAGGAAGGTAAATTCCAAAAAAAACCGATCCTAATTAATATTAAAAATTTATTTTAATATTAAAAAATGATACAGGAAGAGAGCTCCATGTAATAAAATATTACAGAGCAAATATATATTAAAAAAGGATTGATTCAAAGATGTTGAATGGCCATTTCGATATGAAGATCCCCACGGGGGACGACACATCACCTCAGCAACAGAAAAAACCTTTCAGAAACTGGAGAAAAATTAGAGAAAAATAGAGTAAAATTAGAGGAAAAGTAGACTAATTTTTCTCCAGTTTCTGAAAGGTTTTTTCTGTTGCTGAGGTGATGTGTCGTCCCCCGTGGGATCTTCATATCGAAATGGCCATTCAACATCTTTGAATTAATCCTTTTTTAATATATATATATATATATATATATAGAGAGAGAGAGAGAGAGAGAGCAAATATAAAAAAAATTAGGCAGACACGTTATTTCATGTTAAATTGGAAGTGTAAGACTATTTCAGGTGAACCATCATCAGCTTCCGTCTTTATTGTACAGAAGATTTTACACGAAGGAAATTCACAAACGAAGACCCCTCCAAAAATGTAATTTTCTTATATATATATATATATATATATATATATATATATATATATATATATATATATATATTCTGAGATAGTTGCAAAGAAAAATTACATATATACATTATATATAAAAATTATATATATACATATTCTGAGATAGTTGCAAAGAGAAATTACATATGTAAATTATGTATATGAATTATATATATATATATATATATATATATATATATATATATATATATATATATAATCATGAGCCGTTCTAAACATCGTATTTTGGCTTTAATTTCAGTTGAAAATAAAGACAAATATTCTCCAACATTTGGATAATTTTTTTATTAATTTGTTTTTAAGCTTTCGGCTCACATGAGCCATCTTCAGAGAGGTCACCCAAGACGGTAACACAATAACATCCACCATCACCGACGATTTTATTTTGTGTTGACATAAAACTCCGCGAGGCAACGGCAACAGTTACCAAAAATAACAAACGTAGTTCGCAAATTTGCAATGCGGTTCCATGACGTCACACCGCGTGGTAGCGCGAAATGACAGAACCATATATTCAAATGCAATGTAATATGTTATGAGCAGATTTAAAAGTGATTTTATTAAGTGTCGGTTGTTTGGATTCAATGTAGATGGCCTCTATCTGAAGGTTCTTTTTATTGTGTTTATGGGTAAGGATTATTGTATTATTGACTAAAATCTGTCTGATATTACCTACATGGTTATGTCTTTCTGAGAAATGTTGTTATATATATATATATATATATATATATATATATATATATATATATATATTCTGAAAGAGTTGCAAAGAAAAATTAAATTTTATCTGAAATTATATCTCTGTTTGCCTACAGCTGTCAATTGTATTACTGACTCTACAATCTTTTTATACCTTCGGCTGTAATTATTTCCCTTGTGATGCGTTCAGCTTCTTTGTGTTTTCTAGGACTTTAATTGTGTCACAGAGCTAACATGATGCTTGTATCGCAGCGATATACTTCCAGAATTCACTTATATCTTTCATGTTGTCTTTTCTAGATCCCAAGTTAACATACAAAAATATACACGGAAAGATTAGATTCAAGATTTCAGAATTCAAGGACACGAATACTTGATTTTTGAAAGAAAATGATATCGTGATTTCGCCGTTTAATTAACATGCGAACTAAAAAAGTCTATAAAACCCTCCAATTTACTCATATCCTCAGCGTCTGAATTAGCACTGCTTGTTATGTGTTTCAAGTGTCAGATCGGCGAAATACCTCTTCAGACCAAAGATTGTTTTCATGACCTTCACGAAAATCTACGGACATTCTTGAATTCATTCCTGGTTTGCGGTCAGACAAAGAAAACCGAGGACGAAGGGTATTTTTGCAAGATACTGCCTCGATCGTTTTCAAATAACTACGCAAATAATAATAAGAAAAATCTGTTAACTAATATTTACAAGCAAGACACAAAGAAATTGCTGAAAAATGAAACACAAACATAGGCAATCATTCATTGCCGAAGGTTTTCTGTTACATATTTGCACTTAAGAATCACAGTAAATATTGAGTGACGGAAATGTTTGTTTGGTTGATTAAGCAGAAGCAGAAGATATTTTATTTTGGATGTCAATTCTAGCGAGTAACACGAACGCCTCGTCTTAAGGTAGGGGTTAGTAAATATCACCCACCCTATTACAGTCGTATCACCCACCTCATCAAGTAACCCTCTACGTTGAGTTTGGGAAAAATATAAGGAAAATAAAGGATGTATTAGATAGAAAAAGGAAGAGGATGATAGAAAGAGAGAGTGTTATGGAGAAAATGTCGGATAACTGAAACTAGAAGAAAGAAAAGTGGGTTCGTGCGCATGCGTACTGTTACCCAAAAGAATTCAAGGAATTTGATGATGAAAATAATACTTAGAATAATATAATGTTTCAGTCAGTTCTACTTCTCAAAACCTGACCAAGTGACCAAGTATCAGAATGTATTTTGAAATTTCTTCGACGTTTAAAATGTTTTTTTCTGTGCATGGAGGTGCACAGAAAAATTTAAAAAAATATAAAATGTCTACCGATTTTCTGTTATATTTATTCCAAGAAAGCATTTTTAAATATTGAAATTTTAGATATATTTCTTTAATTAAGATATTTGAAATTCTTATAAAATGTCTTAAAGGAATTTAACATTGACTTCGTGAAGGATTTTGCCGTTTTCTGGTAGGCCTGCGAATGCACAGTGTACTCAAAATCGTCTCCAAATTGAAAGGACATAACCATAACTTGGCAAAAAAAAGCAATTAAGTTATTTGTAAAATAATTCTTATATATATATAATCTGTATCACAGCAGCTCGATTAAATGACCGCCTCAAGCTAAGACCGAAATCAGACTGATTTATCAAAATCCAGAGCTTCACCAACCAAGCCATCGGCGGACGTTTGAGAAAGAAAGATATCAAATGGTATCACGTATAATATATATATATATATATATATATATATATATATATATACTCCCGATCAAAAATTTAAGACCGCTTAAAAATCTTTAAAAAGAAATTTTTTTTTACGGATAGATTTGAAACTCCTTTAACTTAAGGTTACCAATACTACAATCTAAAAGGTTATGGAAACAAAAAGCTACATTCCAAACATTTTATTTAGAAATTTACATTTTTATAAAATTTCCACATGATCAAAATTATAAGACCAGAGACTAAAATTTTCCGAAATTGAACAAAAAGTGTATGAAAGGTGTATGAAAACATTCAACAACCAAATTTAATAATGAGTTCTAACTCCACTGCTTTTGATGACTTCAAAAATTCTGTCAGACGTGCTAGAAATAAGCGTTTCCATTAAGGTGCAAGGAGTGATGCTCCAGCTTTTGAAGATGGCTTCACGAAGTTCATTTTTTGTTGAATATTGTTTGCCATTTTGATAACATCTCTTGTCATCCATCCCCAAGCATTTATTGGATCGATTTTTTCTATAGCATTTTTAATCTTTCATAATAAGAATATGTTTGATTTCATCCTTAGAAAATCCTTAAGATGAAAAAGTATATATTGGGAATAACATGAACGTATTTAAAAAGCGCTTTTACAATCACCTCTCATCCTTCAATAACAAAGAAAAGCAAAACATGATATCTCTCTCTAAATACTTTTGGAAATTAAAAGACGATAATAAAACACCTAAGGTCAAATAGAAAATCCTAAAAAAAGCAAGAACAGCAAAATCTATAAAAGAACCATGCTTTCTTTGCCTTCAAGAAAAAATAGAGATCCTTAAATATATAAATTGTAACAAGCTTTTAAATCAGAGACACGAAACCACAGCAAACTGCAAGCACATTAGGGACCTAACCCTACAAACATGCTAAGAAATGCTAAGAGTTTGATTAGATATTCTTATTATAAAAGATTAAAAATTGGAAAATTGGAAAAAATCGATCCAATAAATCCTTAAAGGAAGGTCTAATACCCACAAAAACATCTAAATAAATAAAATGTAAAATTAAAGAAATAAAAACTCTCCTAAACTATCACTAAAGACTACACCAATAACCTTACTTGACGCAATAACCTTACTTAAATACAAAAATACTCCGTACTGGAAAAATCAAAATTCAACAAATGGCTCCCAAACTCGAAAAAAATCAAAATTCATATATTCAACATTAAGATTAAATATACTACTTCAGAATAACTATATCATACACAAAAATAAACTGTAAGCACACGTAAGATCTAACACTACAATCACACTAAAAAATACGGAAAATTGGAGTAGATATTTTTATTATAAAAGATAATAAATGCTATAGAAAAAATTGATCTAATAAATCCTTAAAGTAAGATATAATACCCGCAAAAATATCTAAATAAATAAAATATATAAAAAAATTAAAAGAAATAAATAGGATTCCAAACGATAATTTATAGAAAAAATAATATATAAAAAATTTAAAAGAAAAAAACGATCCTCTAAACTTAAAATTAAGATTAAACATACAACTTTATATAAAAAAACTGATAAAATGCTAATTTGCATTTACTTCCTAAAAAATACAAGTTTAGATTTCTTGAAATAACTTCGCCTAAATACAATAATACTCTAAACTTGAATATAAAATAAAAAATATATTAAAAAAACCCTATCCCGCTAAAATAAAAATAGGAAAAAACAAAAATAAAATAAAAAAATATTCCATACCGGAAGAAACAATATTGGAAAGAAAAAACACCCTACCCCTATCACGTCTATCTAAGGAACCCCAAAGTGAAAACCTAGACACAGAATCAAAGTAAATATATGAAATAGGTCCGCTAACAACAGACATAAATCAATTAAACGATAGCCAACCATAAAGCCGTCCTAAAAAGGTCAGCAAACAGAATAAGGTCCTAAATCACACACCCAAAAAGAATCCCCACACAAACACACAAAACTGACCACTCCACACGCCGCTCTCTTAGAAATTCTAACCAAAAGATATACCCGACCGATAAAACGTACATTCCAAAAGATAATACCATTAATCAGCAATTTCACACTTACACACTTACACACCAGGTTCTTCAAAAGTCTAACGGTCAAAACGAAAGACACATTCACTTATTTATCAATAACCCAAACCAACCCCACAACAACAACGAACCAAATATAAACAGAGGATGATTCCAAACTCTTACTCTTTCCTTCTCCCGATGATATGTTGGAGTCCAAACATTGAAAACGACCATATGATTGTAGAGAAGAGGACATATATAGAAAAAATTATGTACATGTTCTAAAACATAATATATATATATATATATATATATATATATATATATATATATGTAGTATAGCCCGCGTTGCTCGGGTGTAATGAAAGCTTTTATATATATTATCGATTTTCTGCACTATTGTAAGAATTGCAACCTTGAAACTTCTGAATATCGTTTCTTATGTCTTTGTCTATGAGTGTATGAAAATTGATTTAAATCGGATCACTCCTTCTATAACTCGATTTTTTCGATCATCGATTTTCGATATTTATCGGGGGTTTGTGGTTCAGTGGATATCGGCTCGGAACGAGAAACCGGGGAGCCGAGTTCGAATTCCAGTTGAATCCATTTTATTCACTTACGCGCAAATACCCTTGGGAAAGGTATTAGTCCATCTCTTCCTTCCAGTTGTGGGTTAAATAGCAGGACAGATTGCCTTGGTCGGCAACCAGTCTACAGCTGAAAGCAATGGCAACCTACTGCGGGATAATCTTCTGCCCAGTCAGTCATGTCTCTTTCGAGACATGATCGCCCAAGCGTGTATCACGTATGGCACTTAACTGACTGACCTCGACACAAAACCTAGCTAAGAACACTCGCAGACGCTTATAGTACAACTGTGTAAATTTTCAAGAAAATCGGTTCAGCTGTTTCGGAGTTTATAAGTAATGGACACACACATACACACACACACACAAGTTCCATTTATAAATAAGTTTAGATATTGCAATTTTGTTATTACAATGGTTTATAAAAGCATAATATTTCGGAACAGAGCTGTTCCTCTTCAGGTGATATGTTAAAATAAATGATGAAAACGATGTTTTAAAGATAAGATGAATTCATATTAGAAAAATAGGGAGTAGTAGTTGAAGGAAATGCATTTCGGGATATCAAAACTAGTCAATCAGCATTTAGAATTATGTAACCATGGAGATTTAAACATTTGGGTTAAGAAAGGGGGCAGGATGCCTTAGATCTAGACATGTCACTTTTTAATTTTGTCTGGTTAAGATACATAGATTTTTTAAATGGCTAGACAAAGATTTTTATCAGGAGTTTGGATTTTAGTTTAATTTATTATTGAACAATAGATTATATATATATATATATATATATATATATATATATATTCTCTCTATATATATATTATATTTATATACTATTTTATTATATCTATATAATATTTTATATATATATATACATATATATAATATTTTATATATATACATATATTAATATATATAATATTTTATTCATATGTATATATATATACATATGAATAAAATATTATATATATAAATATATGTATATATATATAAAATATTATTTATATATATATATATATATATATATATATATATAAAATAGTATATAGATATAATAAAATAGTATATATATATATATATATGCTCAAATGTGTCTGAAAAAACTATTTATACTCAAAAGAGACTGAAAAGTATTCTTGAAAAATTTGGGATTCTATAAACTTTGTAGGTTCATTTTCATTCTATAAATTTGTAGTTTCATTTACTTAGAGTAAAGACAAATTGATGTTGCCCAACCCACTCAGTAGTTTTTTGACATTTGTTAAATCTAGCACAAAATCGCGAGAATCGAGAGGTACATGTAATGCATTTCAAATACATTTCTAACAAATTGTGTGGGAATTCTTCCTAATTGTTTCACTGAAATTATTCTATTTTAGGCGCACAATGTTGCACAGATTAAAACACTCTGAAAACAACTTTCTAGCTTCCTTTAATGCACAGCGAAATATCCAGTATCTATTTGTAACCAAGTTTATTGTTTCGGGACATGCATTGCTAGCACTTTCTAAAGTTTAAATTTTACGATTTTTGGTTTCACAAACAAAGATTTTGCATTATTTTCGACATCCGTTGAAGTTCCTCCGATGGCAACGCATCATAAGCAGACGTTCTGGCACCAGTTAGAGAGAAAGATCTTTCAATCGTAGGCAGAAGTTTTCGTCATACGAGGCCGTACTTTTTTTATACTCTAGGTCTGCTTCAGAAAGTGAAGCAGATTTTATATTACCATGTCTGCAAATTTTTTTGTCCACTGACTGTCGTTGATTCTGCAAGAGATAAGTATTATTTTGACGGAATCCTGTTATTCCTTTACCATTTCTCTGCTTCCACCGGTCAACGTTCAAACTCTCGACCCAAAAAGTCTTCAGAAACCAATACATTTTGCTAACCATGTGACAAAGTGTATCTTTTAGTACATAAGGCCATAATCTTATGGCATCCTATGAGGATTAAATTCTCTAAAGTTTTTTTTAACCTGTGAGACTAGCTGTCGAGGAAGACTGTGGGATGAACCCTATTATTTTGTTCATAGTTACAAAGAATTGAATATCTAATTATTCCCTAAAACGTGAATCGTACTGCGCTTGTCTCATAAAGGAACATTATTTAGGGCTGAAGCTGGGAAATGGTTAGTTTTTGGCATCTTATTACGATTATTATAGAGACAAACCCACGCAAAGATGGAGAAAGTGTATTCAGTTTGCAGCAATTTGAATAAATGTCTGGTGACATTGATTGATAAGTGACCAGGTTTTCGAATCGATTTTAGCATCTTTATTGCTAAGAAGAAAACCATTGTTCAGGTATTAAAACCTCTGAATTATACTTCTTAGACCATTGCTTGTGTATTATGACGCAGAATTGTCTAAGTAATAAAATTATGTGCATAAATTGCAGGAGTTTTATATAAAAAAGTATATATATATATATATATATATACTTTAATAACAGTAAGCATATATATATATATATATATATATATATATATATATATATATATATATATATGATGGACTCTCCCGTCGATCTCGACGTATGAGGTTCCGACAACTCTGACTTCATCCATGCTTCAGCCTCTGATGACATCTAAGTCCAGCAAGGGACTTACAAATCAATCCACACAGAGTGCAAGTGTGCTGGTTATGGGATGCACTTGCAGGTACCAATACAGCCCGCTTGACTCTCTCTCGTTTCTGACTCATATGATTCAGACTGTCAGATTTGAAACGCTGAAGACCATCAAAACAACATGCCTTCCACTTCATTCGATCAGAGACACTGCTCTCAAGAATGTTGTGAGGCAGATTGAGAGAAATCAAATTACTCCTGATCTTATCCTTGTACCTCAGTAAAGGCCGTCCAACATTTCTCCTACCGCTCTCCAATTGACTGTACATCATGATTTTTGGTATCCTTTCCCCGGTCATCCTCAATACGTGTCCAGTCCAACGTAGTTGGAACTGAATGAGGAATGGCTCTATTCCAGAAATATTACATTTTCTGAAGAGGTCAACGTTGGGCATCTTGTCTCGAATGCTAAGACCACAGATTGACCGCAAACAGTGTTTGTGAAATACATCCAGTTGACGGATGTGAAGTCTATAAGGAGTCCAAGACTCAGAGCCATACAGGAGGATGGAGAGAATAACAGCTCGATAAACCACAATTTTCGTATCCAGTCGGATCCCACGTTCATCCCACAGGCGATGGCGCAACTTCCCAAAGGCATGTGTAGCCCTATATATATATATATATATATATATATATATATATATATAGCATATATATATATATAATAGCATATATATATATATAATAGCATATATATATATATAATAGCAATAAGCATATATATATACTTTAATAACAATAAGCACATAAATATATATATATATGAATATATATATATATATATATATATATATATATATATATATATATATATTCACATTTCTGTGCTTATTGTTAATAAAGAGTTTTACATGGTGCTATTCAGTGCTACGCAATCAGTCATAACTTACAGAGAATATACGTATTACGACACACATAGTCAACAAGTCAGACGGTTTCTTATTGGCAAAGAAGAATGTTAAACGTCCTGTTTATTATCCAAGACGGACTGTTTTCTCAAGAGATATATTAAAAAAGAGTCTACATACCGAGAAATACATACCGATATTCTCTCTAACTAATGCCAGAACGTCTGCTTATGATGCGTTGCCATCGGAGGAACTTCAACGGATGTAGAAAATAATGTATACACATTTCCTGTTTGGATATTAATATAAAGTTAAAACTTTCAGTTTTTATTAAAAAAATATTCGTTAAATGGTAGAAAATGTGCAGAATTACGAAACACGTTACAATAGCTTTCAATCTCACCCATTGAACATTTAGATATTTCTATTAATGGATTGCATTTATTACGTACCATTATGTTGATTCAATAAGCTAAGAACAATTTAATTTGCGTCAATAGAAGAATAAACTAATGTTAAAAACATATTAAAACATATCGATTATGTATCAGTTCGAACATATGCTGATTTTATAATGTAAAATGCCATCATACTCTCTTAGCGTAACAGGATACAAGATCCGACGCCAGTAAGCAAACATGCCTGGTAACAATGGATAACCTCATCAGAAATTAGAGGAAACTAGGGTGCAAATATATTCCTTTTGTGGTTCCTTCACTCATATTTATAACTTTGAATTAAAAAAGAGAATTACTTATTATATATTTGTAGAAATGATAAAAAAGATAATTAAATAAAAAAATGAGGAAGAATTATATTTAATACGTTTCGAGTTCTAAAAGAACATTAAATTAATGTTTTTATTGATAGAATTACTGGAATGGTATGTGATATCGGTTTTCTTATATGGCAACAAATGCTGAATAATCTATTCAAAGATGAAGGAGAAATTCGAAGCAACAGAAATATGGTTCTACTGATGGATCGAAGATGCGAGCAACGGTTAGATTTTGGATAAACTAGAAAAGAAATGGAAAATAATAACTAAAAGAGAGCTGAAATTTCTAGGAAACGTAATGAGGAAGAAAGGCTTGGAAAATCTGATACACACATGGTCGATGGTAGGAAAGAGAGACGGGGGAAAACAGCGCGTGATATACTTTCAGAAACTGGAGAAAAATAGACTGATTTTTCTCCAGTTTCTGAAAGGATTTTTTTGTTGCTGAGGTGATGTGTTATCCCCCGTGGGGATTTTCATATCGAAATGATCATCCAACATCCTTGAATTAATCCTATTTTAATTTATATATATATATATATATAAGTAAGAAGCTAACCTAGAGCCAACGGACCTACCAAGGTTTCACCAAATTGGTCGTGAGGGCAAGTTGGCTCTAGGTAAGCTTACTTATTTAGTTGCTCGGTTATTGTGTTGAGCGCTTTACGTGTTAGGTTCCTCATCTCGGGGTTTTTTTTCTTCTTTCGACTAGTACTTTGACTAATGTTCAAGTGCTTAGTTCGTTTCTTTTTCTGTTTCCATTTCCCCCTCCGCGTTTATACTCGGTGGGATTTTCGAGACGTGTTCAAAGATAAATTTACAGTTATATATATATAGTACTGTGCAAAAGTATTAGAACAAAAACTAGTTTATCTTTTATGAGGCATCAAAATACAGTTTAAAATCACCCCTGTTCTAACACAAAGCATTAGGACAGGAGTGAATTTCCTAAAAACCTCACTGAAATTTAAATACAGGGTGAAAAGCCAAACCTTTGTAATAATTATTTAACTAAAAAGGAAGAGGAAGGAAGGCTTCGGAATTTGAATTGGCCCCCCAAAAAACTCTGATCTCAATCCTATTGAACATCTATGGGATATATTAGATAAAAAAAAATGATTTTGTTTAAAGTGTAGATTTATTGTTGCTATTATTATAATTAATACTTGATTTTTGTACAATATATTAAGTGTCCATAATGGTATTTGTGTCGCTACACGTGTTTCGAGTCTAATGCTGACTCTCTTCAGGCGAATAAACTTGTGACTTCACATATCGAGATCCATTTGCTTTTCTGATTGCCAAGTTACCGTGTTTAAATAGATGTCCAGTGTTAAGTAGGTTAGAAAGTTCATACGCGTGCGTGGGTGTTGGGTTTTTTTCTTACCACTTAACTTATCAAGATAAATGTACTTAGAGCAGTATTCTTTCCCTCCTTGATGATTTCAGGCGGAATGCCATCATTTCCTGGAGATTTACCACAGGCTAGGGAGTCGATGGCCTTCCTCAGTTTTACTACGGAGGGTGGGATCTCTAGTTCTTTCTTGACAGGCAGCTTGATGGTGCTCTCGGCGGCTGCATCTGTGACAATGTTCTTTCTCTTAAATAGAGCTCCTAGCCGTGTTCTGCTCATCTCCCCATCTGCTTTCTGCAGTTTGATATGATGTCACCAGCATCTGATTTCAGGGGCACGATCTTGTTTACGCTTGGCCCGAAGACCTTCTTTATGCTATTATATATGCCACGAATGTTGCCGCAGTCAACAGAGAGCTGGACACTCTCACAGAGGTTGAACTCGTCGTCACTGGTGCTGCGTCGAGAGATCTCTTGAACGTCATTTTTGGCTTTTCTAAGTTCAGTAAATGTCTTCTCAGAAGGCCTCGTCTAGTAGTTGATGAGGGCTACTCTTTTTGCCTTAATTAATTGTTCAAATTCAGCAGTGCCGGGTTCGAACCAATCCGTGTTTAGCTTTCCTCTCTTGCCGGAGGCGTTCAATATAGAGTTGTAAATGGCATCCCGGACTCTATTTCTTCTCAGTATTACTAGCAGGGAAGTCTGTAAGGGCGTCCAGGATGGATTTGGCGAAGCGCTCGCACAAATCTGGTACTGCCGTCCTGCTGGTGTTACTGCGAGGGCGACCTTTCCTTACACGGTGAATCAACTTGGGTTGGAGACGGAATTTTCTGCCAGCCATGTAGAGGTCACTATCTCAGTCAGCGCTGTGATAACTACGTGTGCTGAGAATGCAGTGCAGCGAAAATCTCCGTGTGATGACGAAGTCCAGTTGGTGCCAGTGACGGGATCTAGGGTACTGCCAGGACACTCGACGATGTGGCTTGGTGACGAACAACGTGTTGGTTATTCAGAGGTCATAATAGGAGCATAACACGAGGAACCTCTGTCCGTTCTCGTTCAGCTTGCCAATGTTTAAAAAATGTTAGTTTGGACGTTACGACATATAGTTGGTTTAAACTAAAAAAATGTTACGTTTACGTGTACTGATGATTTCTGCCTACCTGGTTTTTAATGAAATATTCTAAAGTAGTGTTCAGTTTATCTTTTCTAAAGCATTAATGTATTTAATTTTAGAATTGTCAAAAAATTTCTTTATGGCTAGAGTTGGTACTCAAACGAAATTGGATAGATTTGTGTAGGTTGTTGGTGATTCTCTGAGAGGGATTTGGTTCGCTCTTGATATATGTATGGTTATGTGAGCCCTAGTGTACGGTTTATACGAACTATTGTTCAGGTCGAAGGTAACATCTAAGAAATTTATGACTTTGGCATTAGTTATGGTGGTAATTTAAAGTTCGTGGTCTTTAAAAGTTTTATCAGATACTTTATGAGTTTATCGGTTTTTTGTGGATTAGTTTTGCGGAGGATTATCAAACTAACATTAGTAACATCGTTACTAATCGTTACTAACATCGTTACTAACATTAGTAACATCGTAACATTCAAACTAACACTGGTAAACACTTCCTGAAATTAATCTACAAACATTTATACCATTTATCTTACTAAGGAAATCTTCAACAAAACAATGTTAACGTCAGTTATAGTTGCCTTAAAAACATAGATAAATATATTTCACAGCATAGTAATATGATATCAAATAAATATTTTGCTCACTTAAACAACATTAGTCACCCAACTAATAGCAAGAATGACCCTTCAAAAAATAGAACCTGCACATTGTATGCCCGAATGTATTGCCGATAGAGATCGAATTCATTCGGATGATAATGATGCTAAATTTTATTTTTGAAGCATTTCTAACAGATGGAAGATAATATTTAAAAACCTCACATTGTCTTTAAATAAAAGTAAATACAGCAAAAATACTGCTTTATCCATACATTATAAGAAATTAAAAAAGAAAAAGCAACAACAACCCATTTATTATTGGGAACATCGTAGCTAAATACAAACCTTTCAATGGAAAAGGAGATAAATGTAATCTATACCTTTTAGAAAAAAATATTATCTTAAACCATATCAATAATCCTTATTTGCTTAATAAAAATGTGATTTAATGCCCACATGCTGTCATAGAAAAAATTACTTGAAGACTTAGACCCAGATTAATATAGATTCCTCTGTACGCTTTCTCCCCTCTCTCTCTTTCTTTCTTTCTTTCTCCCGCAATATTACTTTTAACAATTATGAATTAAACCGCTTTTTTGTTCCCTCTGCATTGTTAAATTTGAAACTTTTAATTTTAATACTAAATTTTGTTTTAATTCTTAATTTTCATTTTATTTTATTTTATTATATTTATGCTTAAAATTTTAATTTTTTATCTACGTTTGATATTTGGATATTTAAAGTTTTACGTTTCATGATTTACGCACCTCTAATTTCTTCTCCTTTCTTTTTATTATTTTTAATATTCTTTTTATTTTAATTTTAAATTTAAGTTTTTAATTATTATCTAAATGTAGACTTAGAATTTTTAAATTCTTAATCTTGTTATTAAGAAGGCAATCACTTAAATTTATAAGATTTAATTCACATAAATATTGAGTGAACTTTAAATCAAATCTATTAAACTGTCAGTTTGAAACATGCACCTGATGATTGCATAACGCATAAAACTCCGAGTCGTACCATAGAGGTAGGATAATATGTATATTTATTAATATATATATATATATATATATATATAACTAAGCCCTATTTATACATTGACTACTGTTTTATTATTACCTGAATAATAGTACTATGCATATGTGCAACATCATATATATATATTTATTAATTTACGTCACTATATATATATATATATATATATATATATATATATTATAATGATATCGCCCCAAGCAAGACATTTTACAGGCCACTGTTTTGCAGGGGGTTACATAGGAGGAAAGTTATGAGAAAGAGTGACAGATTATAGGGGGTGTCAGGAAGTGGGTAAGAGAAGGATGAGAATACTGATGAGAGTGGAGTGGACGGAGAAAGAAGCATGAGAGAGAAGATGCAGGTTAGTGAGATAAAAGATAACTAGTGACTTGACATTAAAATTGTTTATCGAAAACCGACACTTACTGGTTTGTATACCAGGTGGTATTCTTTTCTGTCCCCACAAAACGTAAAATTAACCCAATTAAGATCCTTGCTCATAGGGCCTTGATGATTTAAAATTTTACCTTTTCTTTCATATTCACCTGATGTCTCTCCTACCGATTATCA
Organism: Ascarosepion bandense; assembly: GCA_037127315.1. Lineage (NCBI taxonomy): Eukaryota > Metazoa > Mollusca > Cephalopoda > Sepiida > Sepiidae > Ascarosepion > Ascarosepion bandense. Next base: position 2,434,976 of record JBBBDQ010001611.1, on the reverse strand, counting down.
CTTATTTAATCAGTTTGATCAATAAAATATTATCCATTAACGAAAAACTAATCAAAGCATTAAAACTGTTTAGCACATTAAAGAATGATAATATTTTTAAAAATTCAATCAAGAATTTAGGGAGACGTTGGAAAACTTTCATTCATCAACATTTTGCATATTTCAACTAAATAAATTCTTGTATGACAACCTAATATTATGCAGTTCAATGTTTCAAACAAAGATTTTTTACATAACCTGCAATAGACATTAGGGAAATTTTGCAATTATTTTTGCTTTTGTGTGTTAGTTTAGATGAAAAGTTTCTTGAGAATGAGCTAAGGTAATATTATTAAGCATTAAGAGATCTTGTCTCCATTTTAGACTCAGATAAAACATTTTTTATGTTTAAACTGCTTTCTTTGATTGACATTTAGATCAAATTGTTATTTCGAAATTTTTATATTATAATTCTGTTCGTCTTTAAATCCTCGTGCAATTTGTTCATGGAATTTTGCTGCTGCACCTCCTCCTCTTCCTTCTTTCCCATCTCTTTGCTTTAATTTTAGTTTTTTTGTGCCTTTATCTCCACCTCTTCTTGCTTCTCAAGTTTTTCTTCTTGTTTCGGAAATTGTTCTCTTTCCCGAACAACCGATGTGCACCGCAGGTAACGTTTATTTAAATGGAACCGGACAACGGTGTTCGAATGTCGCTTAAGATTGTTTATATGAAAACCAAAATAATGTTAATAAGAAATTAATACATACACTTTGCTTTGGTTAATAACCGGGATTCTTGAATTAAATTCTCGTCATTGGCACGCAACGTATTATCTTAGGGAAAGGATTTCCTTTAATTAACAACATGAGAAATCAAATTATACTTTCTCTTTTCTATTATTATTATTATTATTATTATTATTATTATATGTATTTATTTTTTATTGATGTCGTATATTAATTTTCTTTTGGGTCCCAACCATAGACCAGAGATCAGAAATAGTATCATGACATTTTCCACGGCGAATATATATATATATATATATTAGTCATCCACATACAAGCCCGTTTCGCTGTATCACAGCTCATCAGTGTGGCTAGACATATCCACTTGCTTCTGGCCGGGATCGAAACTCGATCGATTTGGTGTCAGTCGGAGTCTGTACTCCCTAAGCCATTGGCGCATGGGGTCAGAGAAGGGAAATTTTAACCTCTTGTATGTAAGCAGTGTATACAGACGCCAGTCACCGAGAGAACTCAATTCATTTCTGAAGAGTCACGCATTATAGCCGAAGTGGAAAACTAGCAGTATAGCGCGGCGTTGCTCGGGTGTAATGAAAGCTTTAAAACTAATCCATGGTACTGGAGCTCAGACTCTTTGGACGTTGGCACGAAAGACTAAAAAGCAATAGTTGTTTCCAGTTAAAGCGAAACCGCCGACTGAAAGAAAAATGAATAGATGTAAGTCAAATTTTGATTTCCTCGTATCGATATCAAATACGTTTTTTCGTCATAAACTGAATTTTGAAGGCTAAATAAGTCCTCTGAGTAAATGGTATCATGGCTGAGATACTACGTTTATACCTACTTAGAGACAAACCCGAAGCAAAAACTAAAATAAAAGGGTTGAAAAAAATACAGATATACAGGCAGATAAACAGACACACACACAAACATCTTTCCTTATATATATATATATATATATATATATATATATATATATATATATATATATATATATATATATATTATTGATTTTCTGCACTATTGTAAAAACTTCAAGGTTGAAACTTCTGAATATTGTTTCTTATGTCTTTGTCTATGAGTGTATCAAATTTGATTAAAAGCGGACCACTCCTTCTATAACCCTATTTTTTCGATATTTATCGGGGGTTCCTCGACGCAAAACCTAGCTAAGAACACTCGCAGTCGCTAATAGTACAACTGTGTAAATTTTCAAGAAAATCGGTTCAGCCGTTTCGGAGTCTATAGGTAGTGGACACAGACACAGACACACAGACATACACACACACAGAGGCAAAGTTCCATTTATAAATAAGTTTACATATAAACCACGTAAAATGGACCCAAGGCTTTACAATTTTGAGTTCCATAACATTAACTTTTTATAAAATGTGCTCAATACAATAAATATTGTAGAGCATAATATAATCATATAATTATGAATTAAAAGTACATTGCGACACAGAAATTTCTATGTTTCGAGATTTCTATCTTGTCATTAGGCAATTTTGGATGTTGGTTGTGAAAACAATTTACATTTAAATATAAAAATCAGTTAATCTGCGTATATCAAATAATTCGCTTAAAGAGAATAATAAATGATGAGATATTAAAATAAGTAAATTGGTATATAATTTTTTTTTTATAATATTTTAGAAAGATGGGATAACGATAGTGGGAAGTAAATTAGAATAAAAAATAAAAATGTTATTTATAAATAATGAAAAAATTACAATTAAATACGTATAGATAATAAGAGTAAATTTACTCAAAAGCCCCTTTAAGTATAAAAAGTTTTGTTTTTTTTCTTCAGCTCCTTCGTGTTTTCTATGAGAAGAGGTCAAGATATAGAGAAAGCTGAAAGGGACATTTTTGGTACAAGAATGGATACATCAAAGGTTCTAGTGAAAAATAATAAAGAAAAAGAAAAAAGTAAACAAAAATTAAGTTAAAGTAGGTTGACATTTTGACCGTTAGGGAGAAAGGAAAAAGAAAAATGAAAGTATGTATTCCTTAAAAATAGAAACGACTGGCCAAATTTCAAAGTGAATCTTTATTCTGATTAGTTAAAAGGAACACACACATAAATTTTAAATCTTCCCAAATAGATAAATAACAAACCGATTGTTTTTGTATTTAAATGTCAATCGTTTTCACAAGCAACATTCAACATTGCCTGATAACAAGATAGAAATCTCGAAACATAGACATTTCCGTGTTGCAATGTACTTTTAATTCATATATATATATATATATATATATATATATATACATATATATATATATTATTATTATTATTATTATTATTAATATTATTCATAGATTAAATTGCGCTTTCGCACTCAAGCCAGGTCCTCAGAAGTCGATGTTCATTGGACGAAGTCGTTACCTATAAAACAACCATGGTTATAATGATTAGGCGGTAATACAAATCAAGTTTAGGCTCTCATTATGTATTTCCACGCCAGATAATTAAAGACTGGGTGCAGTCGCTTCAAGTCTCTATCTTTCATCTCTTTTTCACTCTTTTTCACCATTATCACCGATCAGACCCCAAACTATCACCAATTCCGATGAACGGATCTGCTGTCAGGGAGGCCCCCGTGCCTTCAGGCTTTATTAGAACTTAAACTCGGCGCAAAGCTGAAGAGGAAATAGTACATAATACATCCATAAAAAATGATTGCTTGCCTCTACTGCTCCAGTAAATACCGGGTTCTTCCTTCTACCTTCGGCCTTTATAAGCCAGAGGAAATCGAAAAGTAAGTACTGTTGCCATAGACTGCGTACGACCTTCCCAGTTTCCCTTTTCAGTTTCAGTACAAGACCTTCTACAGAGTGCAGCTAAAGAGAGTAACAAGAAAGTACTACAAATAATCTGCAAGAAAACCGAATGCATGGTCACCAGTAAAAGGGCAGCCCAATATGCCAAATACAAGTCGGGGATACTAGAATCAAGCAGGTACAAACATTTAAATACCTGGAAAGTGTTATAACAGAAAATGGAAAGTGCGACAGAGAGATCCGAAGGCGAATTGGCATGGCGAAAGAAGCATTCCAGAAGTTGAGTAAAGAATTAAGAAACAGGAAAATTTCGCTAGAAACAAAGATGAAAATACTGGATTGCTATGTGATGTCAGTTCTTTAATATGCAGGTGAATGCCGGACAATATCAAGAAGAATTTCGAACCGAACCCTTTATTACAATCATTATTCGATGTCGATAGTCCGAATAATGTAAATACTGTAAAAACTAGCTCATCTCAGAAATATAGATAAAGAGTTCGGTTCGAAATTCCTAGCACCTGAAGAAGGCCGGAACGTACAACGGCCGAAACGTCGTACAAATGGCAACAAAGATGAGGACAATAGTCCGAATAATGTAAATACTAAAAATAGATCATCTCAGAAATATAGACAAAGACGTGATCATTCCCTTCGTATTTAATTGGTGAGATGTAAGTTCCACCCTAGCAGCTTCTTTTCACAAGCCACTACTTTTTTGAAACGACCCGAAAAGGATACGTCCTCGATCATTACAATGTTAATTTAAGTCTAGTATTAACCTTTATCTTCTCTACATATCCACATAAACAGTGCCTTTTATTTTGTAACCCTCTACCTCGAGTGGCTCTCGGGATTTATATACGGGAATATATTTGTAATAAAAAAACCCAGAAAGCTCTTTCTTTGAACAATCTGTATCTACTGTGTTTTCAGTATTTATTGTACTGGTAAAATAATAAATAAATTAAAGATAGTAATTCGTAATCTTTTGTTATTTATCTCCGAGTGAAACTTTTTCACAAACGCTTCTCTTCTCGGCATTCTCCTACGGTTTTTTTTTTTCGCCCGGCTAAACATTTGTTGCGATTTTATTTATTATTCTATTTGATATTGTATTTTTATCCAGTTTCATATTGAATCTGTTTAGTTTTTGTTGACTTTGCATTTATTTTTTGATAAAATCCACATTCGTTATTTACATAAATCTTTGGATTATATTTAATCCCTGTCAATCACAGGATCAAAACATTTTTGACATTTAAATATTTGCCCAATGAAAATAAAACACTTGAGAAAGGGAATATATACTTTAACTATTTAAGCTAATATATATATATATATATATATATATATATATATATATATATATTTAAAAAAACACACGCTATATATTGAGAGTGCAATGCGGATATATATATATATATTGTAATCAGCAGTCTGTGTTAAGAATGTGAGCTACTGTATAGTGACAGCTTCATATATTGTAGTTAAACGTATATTAGTTGAATATGGTCAAAAGAAAGATTAGCAATATTTTATAACGAAGAGGCGAGATCAAAGCATTTCTGAAATGACACTTGCTTTTGGGGTGTACACGATATTATTCAGGACCCATCAAAAGTTATCAAAGATAAGTAAAGTCATCATCATCATTATCAAATATTAGGCAACCAGAGATATACTGATGCGATAATTAGATGGATTTCTTGCCGTCAAGTACAAGCCAACAGAAGGACCTCTTTCTCAAACTTGCAAGTACATTTATTAAACGTGAAAGAAGTAACCTGTCACAGTAGAGGTAGAATCTATCCTTGTAGGTGTGTCTGCATAGGCACAGGTTAATTAGATTAACAACACAGCCTAATGTCATTAACGGAAAGAGTTTGAATGGACAGTGTAGCGTCAGAATTAGACCTTGTATCTGTGGAAGAAAATTAGCAGGTCATATTTTCTTCGGAATAAAATAGACGAAAGGTTGTGTGTGTGTGTGTGTGTGTGTGTGTGTGTGTGACACAAAAGAGGTGGTAACTGTGTTCTTTGTTTGGGTTAGTCAGTTAAGTGCCATACGTGATACACGCTTGTGCGATCATGTCTCTCAAAAGAGACATGACTGACTGGGCAGAAGATTATCCCGCAGTAGGTTGCCATTGCTTTCTGCGGTAGACTGGTTGCCAGCCAAGGCTGTAAAACCCAATCTGTCCTGTTATTTAACCCATAAGGAATAGCCGAATTAATACCTTTCCCAAGGGTATTTGCGCGTAAGTGAATGCAATGAATTCAGCTGGAATTCGAACTCGGCTCCCCGATTTGTCGTTCCGAGCCGATATCCAATGCACTACAACGCATATATTTTTGCAAAACGACATGAGCTTGAACTTCTTTGACAAAAAGGAGAACTCGTATCTGGTCAATGAATTATCTGATGCAAAAAACAGAATAGCTACAAAATATACTTTTCAATGCCAGGATTCTTTCATAATTTATATAATGAAGAGTAACTGAATGAATTTATGCACCAAACACGCACGCACACATACACACAGATATATATATATATATATAGATAGATAGATAGATAGATAGATAGATAGATAGATAGATAGATAGATAGATAGATAGAATTATGTGATAGATTCGAATTGATTAATACATATCGGTACAGACAGGGAAAGACAAAACTGATTGTGATATAGATAAAAAAAGGTTAAAATAAATATGAAGTGATACCGTTACATAGATCAGTCAGTTAAGTGCCATCCGTAAAACACGCTTGGGCGATGATGTCTCGAAAGAGACATGACTGACTGGGCAGAAGATTATCCCGCAGTAGGTTGCCATTGCTTTCTGCGGTAGATTGGTTGCCAGCTAAGGCTATAGAATCTGTCCTGTTATTTAACCCATAACTGGAAGGAGGAGACGGATTAATACCTTTCCCAAGGTTATTTGCGCGTAAGTGAATGCAATGATTTCAACTGGAATTTGAACTCGGCTCTCCGATTTCTCGTTCCAAGCCGATTTCCATTGCACCACAACGCACATCCGCCGTTACATAGATAGATAAATAGAAGGATAGACAGATAGATATGCACTAAATGAACTAGATCTTCTGAAAAAAAAAAAATATATATATATATATATATTGTTAATCAGGGCTTAAAAGCCAAAAGTTTTGCTAGAAAAGTACAAAATATATATTTATGCATATTTTCTTTTCATCCCACGCCCCTCTGTGTATATGCGTGCGAGCGAGCACGAATTATTATGGGATAGATGCTCACCAATATGCATGCTTTTCTTTTTCACGTTCGAACTGACACCTCTGCGTACAGCGGGCCCCGATTAAAGTAAGGTCTCATATTTACTTTTCTGTGAGAAGAATATGAAATCAAATGAAATACATGAAATAAATTTTGCGAACCACACCCGGTCTTTTCTGTTTGAAAATTGTATTCCTTATCCAAAAGTTTCATATTTTTATTTTTCAGCTTCGGTGCAATGTTTTTTTTTTGATAAATTATTTTTGGTATACGGTTTATTTATTACACGTAAAACCGGCTTACGGCCTATCACGTTGAACACACCGGTTCCCGCTCGATCACCGAAGTTAAGCAACGTAAAACCTGCTCAGTACTTAAATGGGTGACCACTTGGGAATACCAGGTACTGTAAGCGTTTAGTGACGGATGTGTGTTGTAGTGCAGTGGATATCGGCTCGGAAAGAGAAATCGATGAGTCGAGTTCGCATTCCAGTTGAATACCCTGCATTCACTTAAGCACTGATATCATTGGGAAAGGTATTAATCCTTCCAAACTTATCAAACACTCGTTTTTTTGTATTTATTACTGGTTTTAATTGAATTAAGGTTTTCATTGAACCACAAATCAATTTTTAAATTTTCATGGGACATACATTGCCTTCCTATTACTGGTTTAGTGGATATCGGCTCGAAACGAGAAATCGGGGAGCCGAGTTCGAATTCCAGTTGAATTGTTTGCATTCACTTACGCACAAATACTACTGAGAATGGTAATAAACCGTCTATTCCCACCAGCTATGGGTAAAACAAAAAACAGGAGAGATTGAGTTACCTTGGATCAGTCTACCGCAGAAAGTAATAGCAACCTACCGCGGAAAATATTCTCCTCAGTCAGTCAAATCTCTTTCAAGACATGATCGCCCAAGCGTGTAAAAGTATGGCCCTGAACTGTCTGATTGACTGGCACAAACTTGAAAATGCTTGCAATCGTACACAAATTTCTATTGAATTCTGCAACTTATTATCCACCTTCAGTTTGTCCAATACTAATATTTTACTTGAGTTTGAGTATTCTTTATCATAGATCATGGCTCTCAACAACTTCCTGTTCTTTGTAGTTTTATGCAATGTACGTCTTCTTACTATCCTTCCTTCGCGATCACTATTACCTCATATATTTATAGAAGATCTTTAAATAGGTTACTTGATGCTCTGTGTATGATAGTCTCAGCTTCCTTCTGTAGAAATGCCTCGCGGTTACTAGAAGTCTCCTCTTCTTCTTGAGGAGAATATGCAGCATTCGTTCCTTACCGTTTAGAACATTTGACATTAAATAGCAGTTCAGCACCCTATACATTATCTAACAAAAGTTCTTCTTTCTTGCTCTAACAATTTCATGAGTATTCAAGCTTATTTTATTTATTCATCATCAAGAGTTTCGATTCTTTCCGATTTTGCAACGTCTTTACACAATTATTTCAAACTATTCGACATATACCAGAAATTATAAGTACAACAACTATATGTCAGCATTTTCAGTTCTCTTCTAATGTACATATATTTTTTAATCTTTCTACAGTCTGCGTTGTGGTGCAGTGGATATCGACTCGGAACGAGAAATCGGGGAGCCGAGTTCGAAATCCAGCTTAATCTCTTGCATTCGCTTACGCGCAAATACCCTTGGGAAAGGTGTTAATCCGTCTCTTCACTCCAGTTATGGATTAAATAACGGGACATATTGGGTTCTATAGCCTTGGCTGGCAACCACTCTACCGCAGAATGCAATGGCAACCTACTGCGGGATAATCTTCTGCCCAGTCAGTCATGTCTCTTTCGAGACATGATCGCCCAAGGGTGTATCACGTAGGGCACTCAACTGACTGACAGTCTGAATTCTCGATAGAAGAAATTATCAACATCTACATTATTTATATTCAGTCTATTCTTCTCATCTGTGTTGATATTATTATAACCTTTATTATATTATTATATATTATTATATTATTGTATATTATTATATATATTATTATATTATTATTATATTATTATAACCTTTCTTTTGTTAAGCAACTTAGCCTTTTCCAGATGCTTTTTAATCCGGAAAACCATGTGGAAATTTTGAACTGAACCCTTTATTTAATCTACAAAGGTAGGTTGTTCTTATTGATATTGTTAGACTAACTTTGCTTGCTATTTCTGCAGAAAGTCACTAGAAATTAAGACATGTATAATTAGCTTTTATAGAATTCTTGTGTAATCACTATTTTAGTAATATTCTTAATTTGGAATAAATATTCTGATTGAATTACAGAAGATTCTTACGGAAGCTTGTGTCATAAAAATGGTAACTTTTGTTTTAAAACAGTTTCAGTTTTTTAAATCACATGAAGGTTTCGTAGTATGTTTCGTAGAAACAACTGGAGTCGTGTTTTCTGAAATATATAACATAAATTATTGCATTTTTAATTAACTAGTGTAGAACTTATGCTTTTAGACTTGCTTAATGATAACATATTCTATTCGACTAATACACAAAATCGTAGGGTACACGAAGAGATTTGATAAACACTTTTTTCTCAATTGTGAGTTAACAAGTCTGTTATATATCGAAAAGACACAGACGTCTATTGTTACACTTACCTTCAATCTGTTCAACTACAGGGAATGCCAAAAATGTCAAAGTTTAGATAAAATCGATTCGATAAATTACTTTATACGAATAATTTCCAGGAATTATAGAGAAAGATCTAAATGATTATTGATTATATTGATCCAATAATCATTTACTAGCTTACCGGCAAAAAGCATCAAGGTTGATCGGGGATTAATGGCTTGTAAAATAAACATACTATTTTCTCATTGTTTCGTCTCCAGGAGGACCTTTCAAGTAATAACTGGGAAAACGAGCGGAACAAAAACTATTAAAGAGAATTTTTTTCTTTCGGAGAAGAACATTAACGAGTTAAGGTGGAAATGTCGGATCGCTATTTAGATCATTGTGAAATGAAAATGAAAGCGGATATTGAAATAGAAAATACTTGAACGTCATCGCTGTCTCCATATCCTTCTATCTAACTGTATATCGGTTAGTTATCTGGCACTGTAAAAATGTTAGAAGATTCGAACTATTGTAGTCTGTTTAGATAAACATGTGTAAGACCAAGCTTATTTAATAGATGGTCGGCTCAGTAAGTATCTATTCATACTGGATATTTAAAATACGGTTGAGAAACCTTGATGCAGCTTAGCAATCAATAAGTGGTATATTTTCTTTTCTTTTTTTTTTTTACAATTGTGTTGCCTCAAGCAAAGCATTTTACTGCCACTGTTTTGCAGGGGGTTACATAGGAGGAAAGTTATGAGAAGAGGGACAGGTTATAGGGGGTGTCAGAAAGTGAGTAAGAGAAGGATGAGAATACTGATGAGAGTGAAGTGGATGGAGAAAAGAGAATGAGAGAGACGATAAAGAAAGAAAAAAAAGAAAGAGCGAAAGAAAGAATAAAAAATAAAGAGAGAAAGAAAGAAAGAAAAAAGAGCAAAAGAAAGAAAAAAGAAAGAAAAAAGAAAGAAAAAAGAAAGAATTGTAAGATTGAAAGAAAGAAAGAAAGAAAGAAAGAAAGAAAGAAAGAAAGAAAGAAAAAATCGCAGGATTGAAAAAAAAGAAAAAGGGAAAGAAACAAAGAAAGACAGACAGAAAGAGAGAGAGAGAGAGAGAGAGAGAGAGAGAGAGAGAGAAAAAAGAAAGTATCGTAGGATATTTTTTTATAATCATATCGCCCCAAGTAAAGCATTTTACTGCCACTGTTGTGCAAGGAGTTACATTGGAGAAAAGTTATGATAGGGAGTGACAGGTTATAGGGAGTTTCAGGAAGTGAGTAAGAGAAGGATGAGAACACTGTTGAAAGTGGTGTGGACAGAGAAAGAAGCATGAGGGAGAGAGAGGATGCAAGATGGCTATTGACTTTATATTTAAATTCTTGGAGATTGTAGCTGTCGGGGAAGCAAGTAAAAGGAAAGGAATTCCACAGGCGGGAAGTGCGTGAAAAGAAGCTGTTGGGGTAGAATTTGCGTTTACATTTTATTGGTTTCACAATAAAATGGTGGGAACCATCTACTAATCTTGTGGCTCGAGGAAATTCATGTATAGGGGCACCAGTGAGCTAAGTTCATCGGAGCAGAAGCCGTGATAGTATACGCAGAAGAGACCAATATAACCGAAGAGATATACTCTCGTGCAATTAGCAAGTGACTGTTGCATTAACAGTGACTATGGTCCTAATCTTTGTTACTTGCCTGTACTTCTAAGATGAGGCACTGTGATTGTTTACCCTATTTACATTGTGCGGACTGTTGTCCTCATTTCTGTTGCCATCTTCACGTCGTTTCGGCCGTTGTACACTACGATCTTCTTCCGATGATTGGAATTTCAAACTAAACCCTTTATTCCATTCACCGGGCTAGATTCTTCTAGTTCCATGAGTCATGCCTCTCATAGATGTATAAGTTATCTTCCTTTAACTCAATATTTTTGTTCACTTCTACTATATCGAGGTAATGAATACACAAGTTTTTCGTTTAAGTCACTGGGTTCAACCGACGCTTGTTATTCACTGGGCTTTGCTTATTTTAAAAAGGCCAGATGTTTGACCATGAAGTCGAATTTTGGGAGGTGCATTGTAACGAAATATTTTCAGCACCTCCTTCTACCTTTTTATTATATTTTTTTAGTCACTCTTGCAAGGTGCATATCTAATATTTCTGATGCGGAGAAGAAACCCAGAAACGAGTTAACAGGTTTCTTTCTTTCCGTTGTAGTCCTATTAATTTTCATCGGAAAAAATGTCGACAGGGAGTCGGCGATAAAAACTTCACTTCGATCATATATTCGTTTTCTAGCGAACATGGTATGACGTACACACACACACACACACACACACACATATATGTATATATATATATATATATATATATACGTATATATATATATATATGTATGTATATATATATATATATATATATATGTATATATATATATATATATATGTATATATATGTATATATATATATATATGTATGTATATATATATATGTATATATATATATATATGTATGTATATATATATATATATATATATATATATATATATATATATATATATATATATATATATATATATATATATGAATGATAATGTTGTTAACTCGAATTTGACTGTTTTCACCGGTGAAACGGGAACATTTTTTGGGGGCACTTTTTCATCGCCTAAATAAGTCTAGTTCTGAAACATGGTCTAATTCATTGAATTCCCAGGCAACTTAATTCACACACACACACACACACACACACACACACACACACACACACACACACACACACACACACAGACAAATATGCATAAACATACATTTGTATATATATATGTATATATATGTATTTATCTATCTAAATCTATCTAAATCTAAACTTATTTATAAATGGAACTTTGTGTGTGTATGTGTGTGTCTTTGTGTGTGTGTTTCCGTTACCTATAGACTCCAAAACGGCTGAACCGATTTTCTTGAAAATTTACACAGTTGTACTATAAGCGTCTGCGAGTGTTCTTAGCTAGATTTTGTGTCGAGGTACAACCGATAAATATCGAAAGTTGATAATCGAAAACATCGGGTTATAGAAGGAGTAGTCCGATTTTAATCAAATTTGATACACTCATAGACAAAGACATAAGAAACGATATTCAGAAGTTTCAAGGTCGCAGTTTTTACAATAGTACAGAAAATCGATAATATATATATATATATATATATATATATATATATATATATATATATAAAAGGCAAGTTGTTTGTATGTGTGTGTGTGTGTCTGTTTATCTGTCTGTACGTCCTTTATACAAATCCACAATTTTTATCCGATTGTAACCAAACTTAATATAAATATTCTTTAGGCTGAGTCGGGGCTCCTGGACCATGGATTAGTTTTAAAGCTTTCATTACATCCGAGCAACGCGGGGCTATACTGCTAGTATACATATATTTGAGCGAACTAAAACACAAAACAAACACTAGTCAACAACAATTTTCCCAACGCCATCATTGATAGGCAAATAAAAATATTTTTACAAAAATAACATAACACTAGCATTAAAAATAACAATATATTATAAAAAAAATGGAAGACAGAAAACCTTGTTATTTCTATTAATAAGAAGCCTATCAAATCTAAACTAGCGACGACTAATATAGTGTATGAATTTCAACGCTCTATACAAGACTGCCTTTCTTGTAATAAATCAATTACCTATATTGGCCATAATACCACTTCTCTGAGTAGACGACTTATATATCACAAATGTAGAACTAACAATGCAATAAAAAAACCTTTATTAACCCATAACTTGCAAGAAATCTTGAGAAAATTTTGGTTAAAAATACAAAAAAATACTATTTAAATCACAATATCAAAAGCCACCTCGGTATAAGAGAGGCACTATATATAAAACAATTTTCCTTTACCATAGACCTTACTCTATTTATTAGTGGAAATGAAAATTTGAAAGTTTTTAAAAAACTAGACAGACTCTTGCATGATGCCCACCGCACGCATCTTGTGACAGCTTAAAAAAAACTCTCCTTTTCAAATAACCAAAAACACTAAAACGAAAAATTACATTACAGTCAAACATAAATGACATAAAAACACCGGAAAAATAACATTCTTAAAAATGGCCTGTGAAGATGCTGAAAGAGCTTGGAAAGGCAAAAATTATGGAACATTATACATTCTTTACCTCCAGCAAAAAGAAAACATGCAAGTATACAGGGAAAATTAAATCAAAATTATAAAACTTGCTTGTCGGTCGTTTTTAACAAAACATGTTTAAATGAAAGATTGCTGCCCAAATATAAGTTAATATATATGATGTAAATTTAGTTATAAGCAATATTATTTTAAAGTTAAAGTACTCAATATCAGAGACAGAACATATCAGAGACAGAGCGCACCATTTGGTCGGCTAATAAAGATAAACTTTTTCCCCAGTTGATCCCCTGTCGTCAGGATTCTGGTCAATTAGGAATTTACTTTTAGCACATCAAAAGACCAAATTATTTTTGGCAACAGACTTCAATCTGTGCTTTATTAGAAATAACAAAACAATATTTTCCCAAATAATTATTGTTTGGTTTACCTTTTCCTCTTTGATGTTCTTTACAGCTCAAGTGGGATTTAAAATCTCAGACACAAAACGTAATAAGTGCAAGTGGACGCCATTAATTGGCGTGTTCTTCTGATTGGACGATATCAACATAAAGTGGACGCCATTAATTGGCGTGCTCTTCTGATTGGACGATATCAACATAAAGCTCTACTGATTGTCAATCTCCCCTTATGCGTTTCTTATTGAAGAGACGTGGATTATTTGCAACTAACTTTCGGTTTCTTAGCAGAGATGAATTGGTAGGACGAATTTATTTAAGATAGTAAAACATTTTCTAGGCTTCCCCGTAGGAACGGTAATGAATGAATCTCTTCTTCCTTCAGCTAAAGGTTTGAATAGCAGGACAAATTGGGTTCTTGGATTGCAATCGGACTACCACAGAAAGTAATGGCATCCTATTGCGGGTTGCCTAGTCAGTAATGTCACTTTCGAGACATGATCAACCAAGTATGTATTACCTATGACAATTAACTGACTGAAGAAACACTCGCTAGTGTAGAAATGTTGATTGCCAGGGACAATCTATATATATATAAAAGGCAATCTGTGAGTCTGTGTGTGACTGTTCCCTATGCACGCCTACATTTTTAAGCTACGCCATTCAAGCTTTCTAGGGACACATATCTACAGGGAAGCAAGGTCGACACATACTTTCTGAGTTTAAGTTCAGCAAATTTTCCCTTTCGCACTTTTTGGTCAATGAAGTCGATTGTTTACATTTGCTCCGTAAAATATCTAAGATCTAAGATGGTTGCTATATTACGTCACAGAAATTCAATCACACATATCAAACGTGAATAAAATATTTTTTATTAAAAAAAAGCCTTTATATTTAATTTTTATTCTGACGTTTTAAAAATTCATTTGGTCAACAAAAAATGTGAATATTTTTCCTCATAATTTTGGAACAAAAGAAATATTTAAAAAAGTGATTTTTCAAACAAAAACAAAATATGTAAAAAAAAGTGCCAATGGTTAATTTAAATATTTAAGTCTTTTGTTTTTCAGATATAATATTTCATACTTCAGAAAAAAAATAAAGCATTAATGTAAGTTTTTCCTCTGAAATTAAATGTATACATTTTTAATAATTCTTCAAACTTTTCTGAACTGAGAGCGTAAAGTTTTTATATTTCTAATTTCAGGAAAACAAAATAAATAATTTTTATTTGTATGTTAAATTCATTTAGTCAACAAAAATGTAAATATTTTACCCCGTAATTTTGAAACAAATACAAACGCAATGTTGTTTACAATGTCATACAAACATCAAATTACGTTTACGCAAAACAAAAGAAAATAAATTTTTTAATGGAATTTTTTAACAATTTTTAAACAGCAATTTTATATATAATTATTTTTTTTATATACAACCGAGTCCTACTACTAAAATGTTCTGAGTTGCACGAGCAACGCCGGGCTATGATGCTAATTCTTAGTAAGTGTTAAGGTTAGTGAGTAACCATAATTTTACATCTAACATCTTTATGTCTACACAGTGGCTGAGTGAGCAGTTAATCATACTTAGCACGATTAGCATACGAAGTGATGAATATTAGACCAATAAATATGAATACATAAAGCATTAAAAATATTTCAGAGACAACGAATATGATCGTATTTCTTTAAAATACCGAGACACAACGTCAGTACAAAAGCTTACGAGAATGTTCTGATACCCATACACGTATCTACTTACAATAAGTCTAGCATTGGGTGGAAATATTTTGAAGTGAACCTGATAACGAAGACCTACGGCCATATCACATTAAAATCCCTGTTTTTGTACAATCACTACAGTTAAGTAGCATCAAGCTTAGTCAGTACCGACATGGTTGACCATTTGGAAACATCAGATGCTGCAAATTTGGATGTGCTGGTAGGATAATAGATAATGGCTTGGGATTGGACATCAATGAGCCGAGATCCATTTCCAGTTGATTTTGTTGTAACCCCATACTCAAAAATGGGGGAATGTATGAATTAACCACTCTACCAACTATGGATTAATTAGTAAATATTGTATCGCTAAATTATTATTATTTCAAAGCAAGTTCTTTCCTCCCAAAATATTTTTGGCTTTAAATAACCTGAAAAAAGGTTGATAAGTCGTAAAAAACACAATAAACCAATCAATCCTGATGATGAATGAAAATGTTGTAATAGATTACCATGCTAAATTCTGCAGACAAAAGTTTGGGTCCATGCAGTGAGGAATAAACTAAGATGGAGTAACTTTCGAGAAAAGATAAGGTTCGCATTTCGATAGGAACTTTTAAAAAACAAACACTCCATGTCAGTTTGTTATTTTCAAGACACATATATCTTGGTTTTAAAAGAACTGCCTTATCTCTGCATACTTTAAATCATAAAATTTTGGTTTATAATAAGAGTTAATATCACATTAAGTTTGTCGTATTTCTAGTCAAAACTCAAGAATTTTTTCTTTGTTCGTATGCGTATCTTATACATGTCTATCGTACTACTTATCTTTGAAGCATTTGTATCTCGATGTTCAAGTCGGTTTATATTTTACAAGCATAAAAAGCAGCGTGAGATAAAGCAATGTTTCTGAAGAGATATTAATTTTATCTTAAGGACACAATCGTGTTAATTTATGTAGTTATTTTAGTATATTTAAAGAGTTTCTTTTTCTCTCTATCTGGCCATTTAGCTATTTTAACCATTCATCTTCACATTAATATCACGAAAATCAATTTATTTTTTATTTTCAGTTTTTTCCCGGATTTTACTTGAACCATTTACACATTATCATCACTGGACATTCATTTATTCTAGAAATTTTTCCTCTTCTCCTGTGCAATCAAAAACATCTTGCATTCCAATAACGTAGCAAGCAGAGATTAGGACACAGGCCGGGGCATGATCAACCTTGGCTGGGTCAACCTGGGGAGAAGGTATGATGTTTTTAAAGGACCGAAACCGTCAATGAACCGGGGTAACATTACTGATGATGTGTCCTAACTGCATCTAAATGGTGTATTTTTCAAAAAACATATCTTAAGGACACTTTATTAGCGTTGAAACAGCATCTGCAGACAAATTTCATATTTATGAACCAGGGTAACATCACTGATGATGTATCGTAACCGCATCTAAATGGTGTATTTTTCAAAAAACATATCTTAAGGACACTTTATTAGCGTTGAAACAGCATCTGCAGACAAATTTCATATTTATGAACCAGGGTAACATCACTGATGATGTATCGTAACCGCATCTAAATGGTGTATTTTTCAAAAAACATATCTTAAGGACACTTTATTAGCGTTGAAACAGCATCTGCAGACAAATTTCATATTTACTCAGATCGTTGTATTTATCCGACATCCTTCACGTGTATTGTTTGTTTGAATCACAGACAAAATTGCAGTCAGAACTGTTATATGTAAAATTAGTGCCCTGATATTTTTCTTCTTAGTTAATTTCGTGTCGTATTTTGGTTATTTTTTGCCCAAACGCTCTCGTCAATTTTAGATTAAACTAGTTTTATTTACAAGAATCAGGAACGCATTCATAATGATAAGGTTGCATTGAACATTTCTTCTTTTCTGACCCATTTAAAGACTAAATTTTAAATTAAAGTCACATTGGATATGGTTAATAGACGGACGGAACGTGTATGTTTGTAGAAACGCCTATACATCGAACCAATCAACGTGAAAAGAAAATAATTTCTTCTGAATCGCTAGCCTGTTTTCCTCGCAATTTCGAGAAATAAATAATTTTAAAAATTATAAAATACAACAGAACGAAAAGTGTAATCCATGAATCCTTTGGCAAAGTGGGAAAAATTGACGTGACGCCATACAATCAAGAATGTTGGATCTTTGATGAGGCGAGGCGTCATCAGAGAGAATCAAAGCAGACTGACAATTGGATGCGTCTCCTCTTGTAATAAGGTCAGCCTCAAATGGCGCGTTGCAAATATCGTTTCTTTTTTCTTTCAGGAATTGATATTTTTGTTAGGATCTTCAGATTGCGTTCGCCTGCAATTTTAATCATTTTCTTTTAAAGGCTTTCTTCTCGTCCACACATGGTTTTTTTTTTCAAATATAGTGTTTTATTTTTTATTCATAATCATCTGTTTTTAATTTTTTTCCCGCTTCTTTTTTTTTTTATAATTCTTTTTATCACTTTTCTTTTTATTTTCTTCTCACGTGTTATATTTTTTTTCTTCTATTTTCCTTCTTGTTTTAATTTCAGTATTTTTTCCATTTATTCTTTCCAATACTGTTTTGTCTTTCCATGCGTTTTGAGACATTATAAATTTTTTCCTTCAATTATTCTCTTTCATTTAGTAATTCATTTAACTTTCTTTCGCCTACTATCTCTTCTTCTTTATATTTTCTTCAACACCCTCATTCGTTGACTATTTCCTTCCATTAATCAACCTTTCTACTTTGTGTCTATATTCTTTTCTTCTTATATTCTTTTCTTTTTTTTTGTTTTTCACTTTCGTTTTTCTAGTTTTATTGGTTCTTATTTCTTAACTTTCCACCGTTTTTTTTTTACTTTCTGCTCATTTATTTTTTATTCTTTCCTTTGATTTGATTTTCCTTCGCGCTTATCATTTTTCTTCCTTTGATTTCATGATTTTCTCTTTGCTCCTTCTGTCGTTGACCTTTAACCTGACAAAGTAATAAGCGAATCGTTTGCACCAATAGATAAAGAGTCGTATATTTATTAATAGCTACAATTTAATATTTGTCTAAATTACTGAGATGAGGTAGGGTTTACATCATTTACATTGTTTGGACTGCTGTTCACATAATTATTGACGTTTAAGACTTTGAAAACACATGGCCCAGTGAAAATAGACGTTGGTTGGTTGTGAGTTCAATACCAGGCTACAGCAGTGGTGAACAAATAACTTAGACAGTTGAGTTAAAGGGAGATAACTACATGGCATCCGAAAGTGGTATCACGCATGGAGTAAGAATTACATACCCTAGCGATAAAAAGAGGGTTCGGTTTATAATTCCTAGCACCTAAAGAAGGCCGGAGCGTATAACGTCTGAAACGTCGCAAACATGGAAATAAAGATAAGGACAATAGTCTCAACAATGTAAATAATGTACTATCTAATAGTACCTTACCTATTTTAGTATTTAGATGTATTTACATTTATCTTAACTACTCTAATTATTTTTTTCAGATTTATTGAATCCTTCGATCTACGGCAATGTGTAGACAGCATATGATCAAGGATAAAAACGACTACTTTTATCGGTTAGGTCTTTCTAAAGCAGTCACATTTTTGTGATTTACACATTAAAAAATTGGAGTATTAAAAGCATCTTTTTGAATTAATTTGGGCATTAAAAGGATTTTTAAAACAGTCAAGGCATTCAAAGACATCTTTTTAATTAAATGCGGCATTCAAAGGCATTTTCTGAAACAGGTGGACCTTTCAAAAACATCTTTTTGAAACGGATTTGCCATTTAAAGGCATCTTTTTGAAAAAGGTTGGGGTATTCAAATGCATCTTTTTTAAACATTTAGGCCTTTCAAAGGTATCTTTTCAAAACAGTTGGGCATTTCAAAGGCATCTTTAAGAAACAGTTGGACCATTAAGAGGCATATTTTTGAAGCAATTGGTACATTCAAAGGCATCTTTTAGAAACAGTTGGGATATTCTAAGATATCTTTTGGAAACAGTTGGGCCATTCAAAGGCATCTTTTTGAAGCAGTTGGGACAATTTAATGTAGCTTTTTGAAAAAGTTGGATCATTCAAGGGCATCTTTTTTTAAACATTGTGGCTTTCAAAGGCATCTTTTTGAAACAATAGCGACTTGTTTTTTATTTCCGTTCCGACGTTTTAATTCATTGACGTAAATACAAGTACATATTAATGTTAAATGCCAATAATGCTTTACCTAATAATAAGAACAAATAAAATAATATTTCCTTATACAGACTTCTCTCTAATAGAATCGATCAATGAATCCGAGCTCATTTTCTCCAAAACATCAACCTAGGGTTGCCAATTTAAAATATATAGAAAGCCCAAATCTACAAAAAGCTTTTAACTTTTGTTTATTTTATAAATGATATTAGGTGACATGTCCTAATCTTTAAAACGAATTTAAATAAAAATAGTGAAGCTTTCAGATGTTAGCTACTGAATAAAAATACATTAACATTTTTCTGTTCTTATTAATTATATAAACTGTATCTTCGTACTATTAGTTTCTTAAAGCCAACAATAGTTTTCAGGCAAATATAGACATTCCAACGTTAATATTTTGCAATTTCCGTAGCTCTCGAATAAGATCCTTGACTCGATGGGTTTTATTTGATAGACAGTTATAATAGACATGCGTTGTGTTTTAACAAGCATAGGATGATTATTAAGAATCGAACCCGTATTAGATCGCTAAGAATCGAACCCATATTAGCAGTAATGATCAGAGTAATTAGCTTCATAAACAGTTTAACCATTTGTCGATGGCTAGTTGCCAAAGAAGTTATTTTTGTAAATCGCACTTATTCTGACTTGCACGGGATCAACCAATTTTTAGTGTTGAAGTGTGTTATAATGCTTATAGTCTGGTCGATATCAATATGGTATTTTTAGAGAGGTTATGATCTCCTCTTTTGAAAACGTTCTTATTTCGACCACCTGGGGAAGTTTAGTTATGGCGGATAACTTGCAAACAAGATCTGAAATAATGAAGCTGACGTAAAACGTATCAGTATTTCACCATTATCAGCTGGTTTATGTCAGTAGTCACGTGTATAGCAGTTAAACATTAGTTACCATAAAAGAAAATAACAGAAAACAACGAAATACCAGCTCTATACGTTTCTGAGTGAATGAAATAATCACCTAACACCCATAATTTTTAGACGAATAATTGGTCTGTCAAATTGAATTTGGAGAGAGAGAGGGAGAGAGAGAGAGAGAGAGAGAGAGAGAGAGGTGACAGTCGGACAAATATTTCAGAATAATTCCAATCTATCTATATGTTGCTCTCAGATCTTGCTCTTACTATGTTGAGCTTTCAAGTTGATTACATGATATCTGTATATTTTGTAGACCAGACAACAAAGAAACGATGTTTTATATATTAGGAACCACTCATGCTGAAAACATAAAATTTCACCTGATTATAAATATTGTTAATAGAGACTAATTGGCAGCATAATTTCATCTTCACTTTAATTTCTTCCTTTTTGACAGTGTGGTTAGTAGAACATAGGACCCGTTTGAAGAAGACTTGATGATTTTGTATACTACAAGCAAGGAAAGAGTAGAGAATGAAGAAGACGATAGAAATAACTCAATACATCAAGAAACTGACCAAGCAACTTGAGGCTTAAAGTCCTGGTTTTGTGTGCTACAAGCAAGGAATGAGTAGAGAATGAAGAAGACAATAGAAATAGCTCAATACATCAAGAAACTGACTAAGCAACTTGAGGCTTGAAATTCCTGGTTTTGTGTGCTACAAGCAAGGAATGAGTAGAGAATGAAAAAGACAATAGAAATTACTGCATATATCAAACAATCAACTAAAAACTTGAGGTTTGAAAGTCCTATTTTTAAAGAAATTATGGTTCACCCTGACAATTCAGGTGTTTATCAAAAAGTGTGTATATCTTTCCACTTCTTTTTAATGTCTTGCCACTTCTTTTTAATGTCTGTCAAAGAAAAAAGGCCAGAAAAAGCACTGTGAAAGAAATGACTTGTTACATAAGGTATTATGTGATTTTAAAAATTGCGCGTTCAAAAATTCCATAGTGAGATACGTCAGAACCGTAGAGAACATAGAGAATACCGGGACTGATTCGTAAGTTATCGAGCGATACCGAAGTTACACAGAGAATACCGCGTCAGTGGTCATAGTAGCACTGAGCTCCACTCAGCCAGAATAGTATTACGTCGATATACTAATTCCAGCACGGCTTCACTTCAAAGCCTTGTATATATATATTCCTTATTAATCGTATTCCTCGATTACTAACCTACGTTCCAGTTTGTATATTTACGTTTAATATAACCTATTTTTCTATCTCAAATATCTGTTTTGTTGTTCATTATTTTGTGCGGTTCCTCAACCGGAATCCACAACAATAATGTTTAATAAAAGCGAATTGATAATTAACGAATACACAATCTCAAAGAATTTAAATGTAAAGTCAATAGTCATCTCTTATCTCACTAACCTGCATCCTCTCTCTCAAGCTTCTTTCTCCGTCCACTCCATTCTCATATTCTCTTCCTTCTCTCACCAACTTCCTGACAACCCCTGAAACCTGTCACTCTTTCTCATAACTTTATGTAGCCCCCTGCAAAACAGTGACGGTAAAATGCCTTGATTGGTGCGATATGTTTATAAAAAAATACAACCCATGCAGAGCTGTAGAGTAATTATAATGTTAAAGCCTTGCAAGACAACAAGTATACTGTTTGAAAAAAAGAGATGTCCACTCAAACCAGGGTATCCGTATAAGACATCTAGTAACAAGAAAAGAGTATCTAGCTAAACAAGACTTCATTGTACAGGACACATTTTTTCTAAGTTTTCAATTGGAAATGAAACTACTTTCTCCGGATTTATCTGGAATCTATATATCATATTTTCTTGACAAATAATAGGAAAGAGACCAAAATCGATTGATTGAAAAATATTATGCATCATAGAGAATGTCTTTGTTTGCATTTACATTGATAACGAACACAAGTTTTTATGCTTCTGAGATGAGGTAGCTAGTCAGTTAAGTACCATACGTGATACACGCTTTTGACAATCATATCTCGAAAGAGACATGAGCAATCTGTCTCATTATTTTACCCATAACTGGAGGAAAGAGACGGATTAATGACTTTCCCAAGGGTATTTGTTCGTAAGTGAATGCTAGGAATTCAACTGGAATTCGAATTGGGCTCTCCGTTTTGTCGTTACGAGTCGATATCCACTGCAGCACAAGGCGCATCCCGCGTCACAACGCGCACTCGATGAAGTAGTATTTACCTTATTTACATTGTTCGTACTATTGTCCCCATCTTTATTGTCATGTTTACGACGTTTTCGGTCATTGTACGCTTCAAGTTTATATTATTTGTCACATCACTGAATACATTTTCTTTATATATATATATATATATATATATATATATATATATATATATGTGTGTGTGTGTGTGTGTGTGTGTGTGTGTATTGATTGTTTAATTAATTACTTAGTTTCTGGTTATAATAAGATTAGATCAGTGCACATTTGTATTAAAAAGTGTTCAATACAATTATATTGTAGAGCTTTTGAATATTTTCCATCTGTAAACTAGTAACTTAGATAGTTTCATAAAAAACAAAACGCCAGAATCTTAGATAGCAGTGTACAAAACAAGACCACTTATAAAGAATGCAACTGCAGGGACAAAAATAAATGTCCACTTCAAGGACTTTGCAACACAAAAGAAGTCATTTACAAGGCAAATGTACATGACTTAAATGGTCAAAATAAAATACAGTTGGGTTCAACGAAAGACACCTTTAAGACCAGGTGGTTCTATCACAAGTCTACATTCAAAATAGAAAACTTAAAAAGCTGTACAAAATTAGCTAACTACTTGTGGAAATTAAAATCAAAATATAGAAAAGACCCAAACATAACGTGGAGTATAGTAAAAACAGCCAAGCCTTATAAGGGTGGCAAAATATGTAGACTGTGCCAGGAAGAAAAGTTAGAGATTATCCTATTCCCAAACAAAAACGAACTATTGAATGAAAGAATGGAAGTTATGACTAAGTGTCTTCATACTAAAAAATAGCTCTTAGGTTCATACAACCATGGATGAAAACCTCATAATTTCTTGTGATTTTAAAAATTGCGCGTTCAAATATTCCCTGCCATGTGAGCGTTCAAAAAAACGCCGTTAGGTGAGCGTTCTCGAAAAAAACGGTAAACGGAAAATCAGTTATTGAAAATCGCCTGAAGACCCCACTCATGGATGGTAGAAACCTAGGTCGCATAATAACTCGTTTACAGATGGAATATATATATATATATATATATATATATTTTAATTCAGATACTTCAATCCAAGGGAAAAAAGCAGGAAGGTAAATTCCAAAAAACCCGATCCTAATTAATATTAAAAATTTATTTTAATATTAAAAAATGATACAGGAAGAGAGCTCCATGTAATAAAATATTACAGAGCAAATATATATTAAAAAAGGATTAATTCAAAGATGTTGAATGGCCATTTCGATATGAAGATCCCCACGGGGGACGACACATCACCTCAGCAACAGAAAAAACCTTTCAGAAACTGGAGAAAAATTAGTCTACTTTTCCTTTTTAAATAGATTGCAAAGAAATTAAAAAATAAATAATAAAATAAAATAAAATAAAAATAAAAATAAAGAAAAAGAAAAAGAAAAAGAAAAAGAAAAAGAAAAAGATAGAATAAAATCAAATAAATAAGAAAAGGAAAAAAAAGGAAATATATATATATATATATATATATATATATATATATATATGTAATGAAAACATAATTCTGTTTGCTTTGTCAACGTTGACCTAAAGACTGGGTTCAAGAATGAAACAGAGTGTCGCCGCTCGGTATTCATCTCAGCTTTAACACACACACACACACACACACACACACACACACACACATATATATATATATATATATATATATATATATAAACTTAACCAATTATCTAAAGTGGTTATAAATGTTATCTTCTTTTCCCCGTCCACCCTACTCTCATGCAGCTCTCATCACCCCAGTCTTCTCATCCTTCTCTTACGCCTTCTTTGACACCCCCTGTAACTTGTTCCGTCTTTCTCATTACTCTTCTCTTATGCAACCCCCTGCGCACCTGTGGTAGTAAAACTGCCATGCTTGGGGTGAAATATATAATATCTCATATTTAATGAGATATTTGATGAGATGAGTCTCTTAGCTTGTCAAAATGGATTATCCATTTCGACAAGCTAACAATCTCATCTCATCAAACCACATTTTATTTGGTATAAAATTTTCACAGATTATCCAAAAATTTTCAGTGTTTGTGGTCTTTCAAAATTAATTATGCACTTTTTAGAATTTTACCCATTCTATCTTCAATATTAAATTTATTTGGGAATTCAACCACAATCTTTTGGATAGTCTAATGTTCTATGTTAACCTTATGGTACACGGTTTTTCTTTTCTTTTTATTTTTTTAGATAAATTACTTTTCAAAGACCACAAATCCGA
The DNA here is from genome assembly GCA_037127315.1 of Ascarosepion bandense. NCBI lineage: Eukaryota > Metazoa > Mollusca > Cephalopoda > Sepiida > Sepiidae > Ascarosepion > Ascarosepion bandense. The sequence continues at coordinate 2,409,747 of JBBBDQ010001611.1, read as the reverse complement.
CTTCAATAATAAACTAAAAAATTGATTGATTACCCCCTTCACAACTGAGCTCAAGCTTATCGCTAAAAATATAATAAAAATATAACTAACTCCATGCAAAAATCTTCCTTTGGCAATTTATGGAAAGATTCTTCTGACACTACCAAAATGGTTCAATAGCATTAAAAACGAAGATAAAGTGACCTTCATCCAAATCGATATTATATACTTCTACCTCTTCATATAAAAAGTCTGTTGTTGGGTATTTTGAATTTCGCTCAGAATTATGTTGCAAGTGCTGATGAGGAATCTAAAGATATATTAGCCTCTAAAATATGATTATTAACCAATAATAATTCTACGTAAATAAAAAGCCACGTTGATAATTCGATGTTTCTATGGATGCATTTGATTACGCTCAAATTGCAGTTCTTTTGGGGATTTATATTTTAAGCTCTCTCTTTTTTTAATAATCTAAGTAAGATTATTAGTAGAAAAACATTAAAAATTAGCTGTTCTTGAACTTGCAACATTAATAAGATCATTAACACACATGATAATAACAAACTAGATAAGAATTAAGACAACAAATAAGCACTCCAATAACTGTAGAGTAAAAAAGAAATGTCCAATATGCAAATCTGAAAAAGTCATATACCAAGCAACTATTTTCTCTAGTGAACACAAAAATGTGAAAAAATATACATAGGAATTTCCGCCGGAACCTGGAAATCCTGTATGTAGTTGATATATATGCCTATATATGTGTATAGCTACCTTATCTTATGTATGTAATTGAATGTAGGTCCTTTTGTCTGCATACGTAAAGTTTTTTGGTATACTAGTGTATATATGTGTTAGTATTAATTACAGGGGTATATGTCTGGTTATCATAGGTGTGCATGTTGGTGCGTGAATAAGATACTCAAATGTGAATATGGAAGGATGTGCGTATATGTACAGGTATGCATATGCATATGTGTATGTATATATATATGTATGTGTGTATGAGTGTTTATATGTGTATGTGCGTATGGGTATGTATGTTCATATCCATGTATATGTGTATACGCTTTCGTGTGATTGTGGCTGGGTGTGTATGAGTTTATTGTCACTCATTGTGCCCAATTAACTTTTTCTTCCCTAACCTTGGTGACCCTTAAAATATATGACAAAAACTTCTATTTTGGGTCATATTACTTGATTTCTATTTCGTTGAAAAAATACTGTGGGGGGATATTCTGACAATATGCTATACAAAAAAAAAAAAAAAAAGACGTGGTCTGATAAGATGAGCTTATTAGCTTGTCGAAATAGATTATAATTTATTACCACTTTATATAATTTATTAACACTTTATATAATGTTTTGTGTTTTTCCTTTATGTATATCATATTGCTCTGGATAATATATATTGAGCTCACTCTAGGTATCTATTGCTTAATATTTGATATTAAACAGATTTTTTTTAATATCCCTTTCGTTTACGGATTTGGCATCACTATCTATCTCCCCCCTCTCTTTCTCTCCCCCTCTCTCTCTCTCTCTCTCTATATATATATATATATATTAATATTAATGTATAATTAGACAGCAGTCTTTCTTTTAAGCATGTTTCGTTGAAAGCAATCGATAAGGAAGAGTTTATTAATTTTTTATTTAATTTTTAAGTATTCATGTTTCCTTCTTGCTGAATAAAAGGAATATGAAAATGTTTTGTAATTATTTAATTTCCAAGCGCTTTCAGCCATATCGCTGACCATTTTCAAGCATATTATGTTTCTGATATTATTATTTTTCCTCATGCTTACATTATAACGTAATTTCTTTAGTGTTTTTGAAAAGGAGCGCTTTTTAAAAGCTCTCACGTGACGCGCGTGACTTAAAATCGAATGAGCGCTTTTCTATTTAAAAATAAATCACGTTTTTTGCAAAATAGTTCTGACGATTGAGAGCGTCATAATATTGTCCTAACGTTATTATTCAAATCAAATAAACTTCAAATTTGCTTTGTACATTTTTGATCAAATTTTCTCAAATTTTAAACTCTTAGTTTAAAGGTCAGAACACGCTTAAGTACACGTTTGAGGTAGTCTTAATATGATGTACTAAAGCTGTTGGACTTATTATAAGAAAGATTACAACCTAAAGTTACTGTGCAGATTAAACTGGTATTATCTTAAGGCCCTTGAAATCAAATAAGATGTAACATAGGTAATGGAAAGGATCTACCGAATTTTGGAAAACAGAAAATAACAATGTTATTGAATGGTGGGGGTGGCTATGTGCCCGTTGCCCAAAGAACTTCTCAGAGATCATCGAACGATAAAAAGGGTTGTCAAAAGTTGAGAACTAGAAACGGGAGGGGTTTGTCTTCTGTAGGGCGTAATCTAAGGGGCAGAAAGCCCTGGCGCTTCGCGAAGACCCAGACGAGGAGCCGTTTTGCTAGTCAGAAGCAAACGATGGGGGTTTGGGTTAAGGGAGCTTTTTTAGAAGTCGTCGTCTCTCCTTTCATGTTGCAAGGGACGATCCTTGAGTCGGCCCGGTCTCCGGTCATCGTTCTAGCTGCTCGCGTCTCTCTCTATCTCCGTCCCTCTATTCCCGTTCCGCCTCGCGCGTCGTTCGCTACGGATTTTCTGCTCGCGGTGCTACTCCGTTTGTACTGAGTTATAGAGAAACAACCACTTTTGACAAATACTCTGACTTTTCAACAAGTTGGAATTGAGAAAGTAAAGAAGGGCAAAAGAAGCAGAGTACTTCGCAAATTGTTATCAATCAAGGAATCTTCTAGGCAAACTCTTCTAATCTTTACAGACAAATCTCGGGTGAGAAACACTGGAATTAATGGATGGGCCAAAGGATACATTTTTCCTGTTCAGTTGTGCCTGTGGCTAAAACGAAAGTGGCAGTGTGATACTTTTGACTGAAATTTCGATCAAAATATTATTTTCGATGGAGGAATGAAACTGAACTTTGCTAATCATTGTCCTTTCTTGGACAAAGTTTTCATTAAATGGTACAAGCTCCAGCCTCTCTTATTCAAAGTGAAGTCCGAATTTATACACAGCAATGCCTATTCTCATATATGTATAAATATTTCGAATATTTTGAGCGTAAGAAAGGAGATAAGTTTGTTTGTTTGTTTGTTTTTAGGCTTAACGACCTATCAATCCTTATGGGATCATTTAAGGTCATAACCAATGATTTTGGGCAAGGTTATTTTTATTTTTACAACATTTTTCTTTTCACGATTCATTGGGATTTGTTTTTTTTTTAAGAGCAGGGTCCCCAAGTCCTACCCTTGTTATTTAACCCGTAACTGGAGGGAATGGACGGATTCATACCTTTCCCAAGGGTACCAGTGCTTAAATGAATGCAAGGTATTCAACTGGGATTCGAACTCGGCTCACCGATTTCTCTTTCCGAGCCGATATCTACTGCACCACAACGCACATCCGTCACTATACGCTTACAGCACCTGGTATTCCCAAGCGGTCACCCATCTAAGTACTGGTTCAACTTCGGTGATCGAGCGAGAACCGGTGTATTCAACGTGATATGGCCGTAAGCTAAAGGAGATAAGATAATGGAATAGCTACAACCAAGTCCCGATTTGAATCTGATAAAAATGTATGGTCAATTGTGAGGATCAAATTGTATGAAGGTGGCAAAGCAAACCTACGCGAAACATTTAAAACAACCATGTTAGAAATTGAACCTATTAAAGTAAATAAATTAACAAAATCAATAGATAATAGATTGTTTGCTGTTGTTGCAAAGAAGTGTCATTATAACTATAAACAAAAATGTCAAATACTTATCATATATGCTTGTAATTTGTTCTGTTATAAATGTTGTTTAATTGGTGACTATTTTAACATATTTTTCTTGCAGTAACAAATGATTTTCTAGTTTTGCCTAAAGCTTTTGATTGTTGTTTTTTTACTATACAGAATAACTTTAATAATATATATTCAAGCTATCTAAAAAGTTAAATCGTTGTTTGATGTCTAAATTAATAGTTTAAAACTTGGCATAAATTCTTCAAAGTACTGTGGTTTATGGGGCTGTGTGTTGGAGGTATTTATATGTGTATCTTTAATTAAACATATACTTTTCTCAGTTTGACTCTGACACACACATACACACACATTTATATATTCTAAACTTATACTGTTAAATATAATGAATGTCTATAATGTTTAATCATGAGCCGTTCTAGACATCGTATTTTGGATTTAATTTCAGGTAAAAATAAATAAAAACAACCCACACTTAATAAAATCACGTTTAAATCTAGTCATACCATATTACATTGCATTTAAATATATGGTTCTGTTAACATTTCGAGCTCTCACGCGGTGTGACGTCATGGAACCGTATTACAAATTTACGAACTGCGTTTGCTATTTGGTAACAGTTATCGTTGCTTAGCACAGCTTTCTGTTAACAGATGGTGGAGGTTTTTATATTAACGTCCCTGTAAGCTCTCTGAAGATGGCTCATGTGAGCTGAAAGCTTAGAACCAACATAATAAAAAAATTATCCAAATGTTGGAGAATTTTTGTCTTTATTTTCACCTGAAATTAAAGCCAAAATCGAAGTTTAGAATAGCTCATGATTAAACATAATTGACATTCATCGTCTCTTATATTTAACAGTATATTTTTAGAAAATTATCTGCTGCAAATTATCTGCTGCCTCGATACAATATATATATATATATATATATATATATATATATATATTATAAATTATGTTTTAGAACATATACATAATTTTTTCTATACATGTCCTCTACACTCATATGTTTGTTTCAACGTTGGGTGTCCAACGTTTCATCAGGAGGAATAGGCAAGAACTGGAATTATCCGCTGTCTATATTTGGTGCATTGTTGTGGGGTTGGTTGGGGTTATTGATAATGAATGGAATGTGTCTTCCGTGTTGACCGTTAGACTTTTGAAGAACTTGGTGTGTACTCACTCGGATATATATATATATATTCAAAAATCATAACATGGATATGTTATAGTATCACTACAAAAGTAGCTATTTTGTTTCGACACTTCTTGTGTCTTGTCAAGTGATGTGGTTTATTTCAAATTGAATGATTTTAAAAGGTTAAAAACAAGCACAACCTTTTTAATCAGCTCCCTTTATAGTTGAGCACTTTTACTCTATTTTTATATGATGGAAAAGATTAATTTCGAAATATCTCTAAACAAACGGGAATATTTCTCCAGGCTGGTTCTACAAACCGAAGACCTTATCAGAAGAATGAGACGGAAATCTCATTTTTTTCTTCTTGAACAGGACCAGATACATAATCAAGAAAAATTCGGCTTTAAAAGCTTAAAAATGGCAACAATTATTGAAGCGCTTTCTGGATTGGAAAATGACCTGATGGAAACCATTAATGAATTGACCTTCCATAAGAGAGAGAATTCCTTCCAAAAGCATTTGGATAATGTTGTTAAGGACATAAATAGATCCGATGATACCTATGTTAAATCGGACAAGACCGCAAATTTGTATAAAATATGCCCCAAGGTTTACGATACCCTAGTTAAAAACACCTTAACCAAAAGCTATAGGAAAATAGACACTAACAATTTCAATCTGGTTAATAACATTAACCAAGTTAGCAAATCAATTACGGACAAATTATGCATGAGTGACCGTGTTAAGTTACAAACAAAAGAAGCATATATTTTATTAAAGGACCATAAACCAGACTTTAGAGCAAAACCATCTACGCGTCTAATTAATCCCACTAGAACGGAAGTTAGCAAAATGACCAAAGGCATTTTAGAAAAGATCAACCGATATATTAAATGCACCATCGGACTCATGCAATGGAACACCACAGATGTTATCAACTGGTTTAAGACCATCCAGAACAAAGGAAATTGTACCTTTATACAAGTTGACATTATGGACATTTATCCATCCATTTCTAAGGACCTCTTTACCTTGGATTTGGAAGTCGCAAAGGAGTACTATAATATTTCTACTAACGAAATGAATATTTTACTAAAATGTAGATGTTCTGTTCTGATTTATAATGATGAACAATGGACTAAAAAGACCTCTGATGGACATTTTGACATTGCAATGGGTTCCCTAGATTTGGCTGAGGCCTCTGATCTTAAGGGATTATTTAATCTTTACAACTTAACCGCTTATAAGGATATACATACGGATAGTATAGGTCTATATAGAGAAGATGGTTTACTGATTGTTAAAGATTACACTAGAATTAGGGTAGATCGTATTAGGAAGATGATACACATGGAATTAAAGAGGTTAGGCTAGAAATAATCACCAACATTAAACTAGAAGGCTTTTTAGATGTTACTCTGGACCTTAACAATAATTCTTTCCAACCTTATATGAAGGCTAACTCCAACCCAATGTACATAAATCCTAATTCTAATTATCCCCCATCAGTCATTAAACATATACCATCTTCTATTGAATCTAGACTCAGCAACAACTCATTTAGTAAAGTAATTTTTGATCAGCATAGCAAATTTTATTAATTCTGCACTTAGAAACAGCGGTTATAAGGCTACTGATAACAAATTCAGAACCCCTACTGACAATGATAACAGCAAGACGATAAGATCTAGAAAAATAATCTGGTTTATTCCTCCCTACAATATGATGCTTAAAACTAAATTGGTACAAAAATTCTTAAACCTAATCAGCAGCCACTTTCCCAAAATTAATCCTCTTTGCAAAATATTCAATAATAATACACTCAAGTTAAGCTATAGTTGCACGGATAATCTAGAAAAAATTATTAAAAAACATAACAAAGTCCTCAACAAGTATTATGATACAAAAAACGGTAAATTACAATGCTCAAATAGATCGCACCAAGGGCAAAGGAAGTAATACCAGCAGATGTAATTGTGGAAATCCTAACAATTGCCCTTTGCATAATAAATGCCTCGTTAGCTCCATAGTTTATCTTTGCACCGTCTCCACAATTGAAAATCCTAATACTATAAAGGTTTATATTGTTTCTACTAAAAAACCGATCAAAACTCGCTGGTATCAGTACACATGGTCTTTCAATAATAGTTCTTATAAATACAGCACTTCATTATCCAAGTACTATTGGTCTTGAAAGTAAAAAGACAAAAAAACCCACTGTTAAATGGAAAATCATTACGAAGCTCCGAACTTGTAACTCCCTCCGTGCACCTTGCTACCTCTGTCTTAACGAAAAATTAGAAATTATCAAATTTAGGGACAAGGTTAAAATGTTAAACCAGAGAAATGAGTCCACTGTTCATTGCAAACATAGTTCAGCATTTACATGAAAATCCGGGTTGAAATAATGAAAAGTTAAGGAAAATCTCTTTAACTGCATTTTTGATGGATGTTTTGTTCGGGTTGGGCGTTCTGATTGATCTTTACTGGGTGTGTTGTTTGCCATACTGTTTTACTGGGTGTGTTGTTTATCATACTGTTTTTACTGGGTGTGTTGTTTGCCATACTGTTTTACTGGGTGTGTTGTTTATCATACTGTTTTTGCTGGCCGTTCGACCCGATATTGGTCGACGGGTTGTATGGTTTAGGGGTGTTGTACCCGACATCGGTTTTCGCGGGGTCGGGGAATAATAAATAGTAAGGAAACAATGTGGGACTTGGGCCTTGGGAATCATGGTTATTAGGTGTTGGTTTCACTGTCGGTGCTATGGGGAAACGTGTTGAGCTTTGGTCGGATGGTTTGTACTGTGTTGGGCTCTGTCGGGTATTGACGCGATAATCGATGTCAGATTAGATGCCTCATGGCTGTTTAGGTTGGCGGTCGGTATTGTGTTGATATGTGCCGGATTGTGTACCTGGGGGGATTTCCTTGGAGCGTCCGAGTCGGATAGAGGTTCCCATCAAATATAGACAAATTAATGTCTAAACATTAGTGTGTATATATATATATATATAAATAAAAGTGTACATCTGTTCTTTTGTATTAGTAGACATATTGATATTTGCTTTACTTGCTGATATGTATGTATATGTATGAATTTACTTGCATGTGTGTGTATGTCTTACATGTATATCTGTATGTTTTTGTATGGATATAGGTGTATATATATATGTATGTGTGTATGTATATATATATGTATATGTGTGTATATGTATATATATTCATATTTGTATGTATGTATGTATGTATGCATGTTCAGATGTCCATCTATGCATGTCTATATCTATATATATATATGTATGTTTGCGTATGTCTGTGTATATATATCTGTGTATGTGCATACATATATATACTTATGCATTTGTATGTATGTGTATATGTGTATGTGTGTATGTATGTATGTATATAAGTATATGTGTGTGCGTATATATATATGTATGTGTATATGTATATATGTATGTGTGTATGAATGTGTATAGATAGATAGATAGATAGATAGATAGATAGATAGATAGATAGATAGATAGATAGGTGTAAGTTTGTGGTCCTGGTTTTCGCGCTTTTGCGATCGTCAGAGAAACTGTTTTAATTTTTTATTTGAAATACTGGATATATGTAGAGATGCTTATATTGATGAATTTTTGCGTAAGTGGGATGACAAGTGGGAGGAATATTTCTCATTGTGACGCCTTTTATACAAAAGCAGACATAGATTAACACTTGTACAACCATTGTCGTGCGCAGAGACACACGCACACGCGAGCTAGACAATTGGGGCTCACACGGGCATAATTCAGATGAACGATATGGAGCTTAGCATATATATGTATATGTGTGACGTTTTGTACATGCATACGCATTTAATTTGTGTATAGTGTATCTACCAAGTTTGATGCCAGAGGTTTCATGTATTTCCATCTATGTGGTTATATATTTTTTACGATCAGTGGAGCTTTTAGTCGTGTACATATTTTGTTCTTTGCTTGTGTATTTGCGTAAGTATATATTTAATAATGTTTATATGTTCATGCATTGAAATATGATTGTCACTGCCACGACCTTATTCATTTAAAACTGGTCATTCGCGCTGACTGTATCCCTTATGTGGCAATTCAGTTTGTGTCCAAATAGAGCTTTAAAATTTAACAGACAAATTGACAAGCCGATAAAAAAAATTTTGTAATTTGTGCATTTATATATGCGTGGATATATTAATCAGTATATGTGTCTGTTTGCCAGTGTTTGTGAATATACTCGTCTTTTTTTTCATGTGTGGATGTTTGTAGGCTTATTTATGTGTGTGTTCTTTCTCTTGCTCGTTTCATATATGAATAACTTTCTAAATCTAATAAATTGTTAAACTTAGAAATTTTTTAAAATTTCGCAAGAATAATAAAATAGATCTAATAGTTAATTAATAATGCTGATCTCAATTTAATCAAATATTAATACTAATGCGCTCTAAAATTATTTTAAGTCTGCTCACATATTTTCCAAATTAAAAGTTGCTTGGTCCACATTATACATACAACAATTTGAAATAAACTACATCACTTGACAAGACACAAGAAGTGTTGAAACAAAATAGCTACTTTTGTAGTGAAATTATAACATATCCATGTTATAATTTCTGAATAAATATTATTAGCTCTACTTTGTATTGAGAACTTTTTTAAGAATAGTGTTTATTTGGATAAGGAATATTATTCCATCCATACGTACCCTATACTCGGATATATATATATATATATATATATATATATATATATATATATATGTTTGTGTGTGTGTGTCTTTTAAATCATTTCCTTAGACTTTATCACTGAATATGTCACTAAAACCTTGACACTGATGCTGCATTGACAAAACGGTTATTATCCTAAAAGATTCTCGAAGAATTTGAAAGATTTATCAAAATATCTACTGCTTACTTAAATTGAATTTTGTACCAGTTTAACTTTGAGATTTTCATTCAAATTATTTCCCTTTTATTTTGAATGCGTTTCTAAAAAATACACACCATGAAAACCTGCTGAATTAAAATATGAGATGACATGACATTTTGATTACATAATCTTTACCATTCCGTCAGTTGAATAACATTTGCTGACACTGGTGGCACCCACCGCCATTTTTTCCAGCCTCCAGTCACATCCAAATGTGGATCAATTGATAGATTGATTGAACAATGCAAAGCAACATATCGACCATCAATTAACAATAGTGACATTTCGTATCTATACAATTGGAATCCCCTCAACATTAGCCTATCGGTCGCCTACCCTGACATCAATCAAACTTAAGCCATTAATAAATGAAAGTATCCTATTTTCTCTCTACCCAACCCTGTTGCTTTGTTTCCGTAGAAGACTAATTCCGGAAGTCACGTCTACCCGTTTAAGTAATTGCTACCAGTAAGCTTATTGCTGTATTTCCTTTTCTTTTCTATTTTTTTTTCATTTGGATTGAAAGAGTCTCTCTAATGTTATTGATATTTTAATAAACCTAGCTCAGACTAACGCAAAACTGAATACAGGGAAGTGAAGTTTAAAGGAAGAGCGTGCTGCGCCATTTTTCTGAAATCCTGGCACTGTAGTATAACTTTCACAGTTTGGCGCAAAACTAAATATAGAGGAATGAAGTGGTTGTTATACTCTAGTCAGCTTACGGTCATATCGCGTTGAATACACCGGTTATTCTTCGATTACCGAAGTTAAGCAATGTTGAACCTGGCCCGTACTAAATGGGTGACCGTTTGGGAATGCCAGGTACTGTAAGCGTTCTTGATGGATGTGCGTTGTGGTGCAGTTGATGTCAGTTCGGAACGAAAAATCGGAGTGCCGAGTTCGAATTCCGTTTCAATGCCTCGCAGTCAATTACGCACTAATAACCTTGGGAAAGGTATTAATCCCTCCCTTTCTTTCCAGTTATGTGTTAAATAACAGACAAATTGGGTTCTATAGCCTTGGCTGGCAACCAGTATACACAGGGTAGGACTTGGGACCCTTCACTTAAACAAATCTCAATTAATATTTCTCCATGAGGAAGGAAGCTGGTTTAACCCGACAAAGTGAATGCCCAACCAGGTACAGGTAGGTATACTCTAATCTGTCAAGTTAGAGCAACGTACCTGTTTAGAAATTCAAACTTTACATTGGTTTGAACATCGAGCAAATTGCACTGGTAGAGTAGCGTAACTTTTTAAAATATCAAGTCCCTTGTTTTTTGGATTGTTTTTTTGTAGTTAAGTAATATTTCTTCATATTTCTGAGATGAGGTGTTGTAATTATTTACATTAATACAATCTCTGCAACAGGTGTTTACTCGTGCAACCAGACTGGAAACTGGGTCTCACCCATTCACATTTAGATTAACCAAATGCAGACGACAATTCTACTCCTGCAGCTTCTTCTCTCGCACTTCCCGCCTGTGGAACTCGCTTCCATATTCTTGCTTTCCTAATAGTTACAACCTCCAGAAATTTAAATGCAATGTCAATACTCATCTCTTAACCACTTGACTTTAGTTCTTTCACCACCCCGTATATCCTTTCCTTTCTCTCCACCTTTGCAACTGTCATCTCATCTGTATTCCCATCCTTCTCTTGCTCCTTTCCAACTGGTTTGTCTTCCTCTTCACTCTCTTCTACTTAATCTTTTTACTCTTATGTAGACCCCTGCACATCAGTGACATTACTGTCTTGCTCGAGGTGATACGATTAAAAAAAAAATCAGTGAATGAAAAAGAATGTTAGTTCTAAATTTCAATTCCCCGATCGCACAAAACGTCGTGAATATTACAACAAAGATGAAGACAACAATCCATTCAATGTTAATTGTATAAATAAATACAATGCTTCATGTCAGAAATATGGACAAATGCAATCGACGTCTTTGATGAAATGATCTTGTTTGTTGATAAAAGTTCAAAACAGAACATGCTCAAAAAAGATTTTTTAAATAATAAAAATACCGTTTCTTAGATTTATGTATATTTTATGAAACGTTATCACTTCAAAAGCCGCTCACTAAATAAAAGTGGAAAATTTTACGGGTAAGCGTGTCAAGTTGAGTCTTCAGAAAAGATTCGTTGCGGGTGTAAATAAACAGTGAGATTAGCAGAATTAAACATCTATTTATTTACTACTAAAAATTGATTACAAACAACAAACCAGATCGAAAACACAGAATCTTTATTAAATGTCGATTACCTAACCCCGTAGATATCATTTACATTGTTTAATAAAAATACCAAATACAACATTTATATGAATCTTATTGTAATAAGCTTGTCCCTCCTTTTGTTTCTTAGTCATTACGTACGTCACGCCATGTAAATAATTCATAAATGAGAGACTGTTCCATTTTGACAATATGGAAAAGTGTTTTTTTTGTTTTTTTTAATCATTTCACCCGAGCAAGGCAGAAACGCCACTGATGTGTAGGGGGTTACATAAATGTAAAAAGATTAATTAGAAAAGAGTGAGGAGTACAAGCTAGTTAGAAAGGAACAATAGAAAGCTGAGAAAGCAGGTGCAATGACAGATACATAGGCGGAGAGAAAGTGAAGGTTATACAGGGGAGGGGAGAGAGCTAGAGTCCAGTGGTTAGTAGATGAGTATTAACTTTGCATTTAAATTTCTGGGGGTTGTAGCCGTCAGGAAAGCAAGAATACGGGAGTGAGTTCCACAGGCGGGAAGTGCGAGAGAGGAAGCTGCAGGAGTAGAATTGTCGTCTGCATTTGGCTAACCTGACTGTGAATGGGTGGGACCCAGTTTCCAGTCTGGTTGCACAGGTAAACACCTGTTGAGAAAAAGTGTGAAAGACATATCAGAGACACTACCTGGTTTCAGGTAATAAATTATTAAAGAAAGAATGAAAAAAAAAAAAAAGAGAAAGAAGGGAACATAAAACTGTTTCAGTAAAATGGGAAAAAGTTGCCAATTTAAAATCTCTTCATTTCTATCCCTTTAAAATTGTTTTTATATACAATTTGATTTTCTTGTTTTATACCCCTCTTATAGTGGGCTATCTACTAACAAGGACAAATAAAACTAATCTGTTTCAACACACATACACTTCACTATAACGGATAACCCACTATAGTTGACAGAGACGCGATTGGAATTCAAAGAGAAAGACGCTGGTTAAAAAAAAAACTTGGACGTAACAGCCGCCCAACGAAGCAAAAAATCACTACACTAGTGTATTTTGTTAAAAAAATTGTTGCTACCATCAATAGTCCTTGTAAAAATAATAATTGTTAACAAAATTAATAGAAAAGAAATACTGAGAATATTTTGGCCAGAGAAGATCTTCAATGAACAGCTTTTGAAGAGATGCAGGCAATAGAACATGAACACCATCATTATAAGAAGGCGGTGGAGATCGGTTGGGCATGTGCTCCAGAAAGATCCACAGTCAATCACAAGAGCAGCACTGCACTGGATCCTAGATGGCAAAAGAAAGAAGGGAAGACCAAGAACGACATGGAGAAAAACGGTGGAGAATGATATGAAAGCCATGCGGTACACTTGGGATTCATTGACTAGTCTGGCCCAAGATATGAAGAGGTGGAGAAGCTTTGTTGCTGCTCTACACACCATTGGGTGTAAAGGAGGATGGAAAAAAATTGTTTTTAAAATATTTGTTAAAGTTGTTAAATTCAAACATTTAATTGATAAAAAAACAATACCTTTTCTCAATCAGAATATTAAAGAAAGAAGCAAACAATGAAGAGAAATAAAATACTTTGAAATAAAAATCTAATTAGAATAAATAAAATAAAATAAAATAACATCTTTTGCTACATTTTTTTACCTTCCTAGCAGTAGATGCAGCTATAGATCTGATATATTCGTTCCACTTTGGGTCGGTTGTAATATATATATATATATATATATATATATGCGAGTGTTCTTATAAAAAATAACGGTAAAAGTTATTGCAAATCGCCTGAAGGCAGTACATGGTAGAAATCCACAATAACTCGTTTACAAATGAAAAATATTCAAAAGTTCTACAACATAATTGTATTGAACACTTTTTAATACGAATGTGAACTGATCTATTTTTTATGACCAAAAACTACGTAATCTATCTATCTATCTATCTATCTATCTATCTATCTATCTATCTATCTATCTATCTATCTATCTATGAGAAAAGTGCGAGAAGCTGTGAACGTTTTCTTGAAAGTATAGATTTATTATTATTATTATTATTATTATTATTATTATTATTATGATTATTATTACTTGCTTTTTCGATGACATATTAAGTGTCCATAATAGTATTTGTGTCCCTACACATGTTTCGAGTCTAAAGTTGACTCTCTTCGGGCGAATAAACTTGTGACTTTACATATCGAGTTTTTCTGATGTCCAAGGTATCGTTTATAAATAGGCAAGTGGTGAGCAGGTTAGAAAGTTCATATGCGTATGTGTTGATTTTTTTCCACTCACACGTTAAATCTCTCCCATCACCTTTCGTTGGCTATAAAACATTTTTCATTGACTTGCGAAATTTGATTTCGCCTTTATTCTTTAAAATTTATTCCAGGATTTTAATTCAATTCTATTCTAGAGGTCATCTAGTTCTTTTTATTTTATTTTTTTATATATGTTATATATATATATATATATATATATATATATATATATATATATATATATATACCACAAATAGAAATTTACAGCATTGACATATATAGATACGATCATTTTAATTTAGTTTCGCTTTTTACTTAATTCAATTATTTTTCTGATTGATCATATCTCCAGTTTTTTGTCTAAACTTTTTTCTTTTTCTTTATGTCGATCTATTCAATGACATATCCTCCAGTATTATTTTCTTTTTTGTTTAATTTTGTTATGTCCTCTGCTCTTTTTTTAAAATCAATATCTTTTCTTTTAATTTCTTTCCCCTTTCATTTTGTTTCCTCTCTGCTCAACTCGTTTCTTTCTAATTATGCTCTTTATTGTTATTTTAAACCTTTTCATCTTTCTAGCTTCTTAAAGTCATCTTTTTCAATTGCTTATCTCCATATTATATTCTTTACTCAAATCCTTACCGATTTTTTCTTTGCTTTTTAGTCGACGTTTCTTCTTTCTATAATGCAATCAAATCAGTTCATTATTTTTACAAACCCAAATTTCTACAATTACCTCCTTATTAATTTCTTCCTAACTCTTTCTCCAAAGACGAAAAAGAAAACATTTTCTTCCGACATCGACCCTCTCTGCCATTCTGTTTCATTCCCTTCACGTCTGTCGCCCTCAATAAGCTGTGACGAATGAAGGTCAAGATCGCATGTTTGAATTTATTTCCACACTGATCAGTCATGATTAAAAAATGGTCATGTGACTCGATGTAATATGGATTCCACAAAGTTTGCAACTCCTGTTAATCACGTATTGTCTTGCTTAATCAGGTAATCTGTTAATCTGTTAATCACGTATTGTCTTGCTTAATCACCCAATCTGTTAATCTGTTAATCACGCATTGTCTTGCTTGATCACGCAATCTGTTAATCTGTTAATCACGCATTGTCTTGCTTAATCACCCAATCTGTTAATCTGTTAATCACGCATTGTCTTGCTTGATCACGCAATCTGTTAATCTGTTAATCACGTATTGTCTTGCTTAATCACGTAATCTGTTAATCTGTTAATCACGCATTGTCTTGCTTAATCACGTAAACTGTTAATCTGTTAATCACGTATTGTCTTGCTTAATCACATAATCTGTTAATCTGTTAATCAGGCATTGTCTTGCTTAATCACGCAATCTGTTAATCTGTTAATCACGTATTGTCTTGCTTAATCACGTAATCTGTTAATCTGTTAATCACGTATTGTCTTGCTTAATCAGGTAATCTGTTAATCTGTTAATCACGTATTGTCTTGCTTAATCACGTAATCTGTTAATCTGTTAATCACGTATTGTCTTGCTTAATCACGTAATCTGTTAATCTGTTAATCACTTATTGTCTTGCTTAATCACGTAATCTGTTAATCTGTTAATCACGTATTGTCTTGCTTAATCACGTAAACTGTTAATCTGTTAATCACGTATTGTCTTGCTTAATCACGTAATCTGTTAATCTGTTAATCACGTATTGTCTTGCTTAATCACGTAATCTGTTAATCTGTTAATCACGTATTGTCTTGCTTGCCACGCAGGTTAACTTCAACCACTAGACCTTCTTAAACTAGATCGCTTTTTTGTTTTGTTTTTTTTTAGAGAATCAATATTCATCCTATGTGGAAGTACAATAGATTTATGAGTGGAATAAACATAACTCAATAAGCTTAAGTACTTATGAATTTAAGGTTTCAGTCGTTGTTGGGATATATACCTTTGTTTATACCACTCTAGCTAAGTCAGACACACTACCAAGTTGAGACAGGAAGTATTTTACGCTAATTTGGTAAAGAGAATTGATTGTCATTGAGAGATAAGTAACTATTTCAGCTTAAAAATACACTACATAAATTTAGAACAGGCAGCGGAGGATCGAACTTTGTACGCTAATGAGTTGATCTGCTAGTTGTCCTACAAAGTGACACGGTTTCAGGATTATTTTGACTTCATTTAAATACTTAGCTTGGCTAAAGCGATAAGAGTATAGGGACAGCTCAGTCTCACGACTCAGGTTAATGATTAAGCAAAGTAGGCCTATGTTTCTGTCGAGAGACACGCAGAGAAACTCGGGAGGCAAGCAACTATTCTTAATGCAAGAAGATATTTCTTCTTCTTCTTGAATTGAATATGTTGAATTTTTGAGGCGTCAAGTAAAATATACGTCTTTGTGAAAATGACGCAGCCGTTTAATTTTAAAGAACAAGTGAGCTACCTAGAGTTTCTTCTTCTTCTATGTGCCCTGTCCCTTCAGGACGTAGGCAAACATAGCTTTCCACGTCTCCCTATCCCTAGTGGCTCTTAGCACGCCTTCTCCTGTTGCACCATGCAACCCTTGTTTCATCATTCACTTGATTAGGTCCTTCAAATATGTTATCCGTTGCTTTCCCTTGTCTCTTTTTCCATCTATCTGGCCTGTTAGTATCAGGTTCTCCAAGCCCTCCTTCCTCATTGCATGTCCCAGGAACTTCAGCTGTCTCTTTCTGATGCTCAGTATTAATTTTCTTTTCGTTTCCATCATTTCCAAAACCTCATCATTGCTCACATGCTCGATCTATGATATTCGTAGAATCCTTTTGTAGAACCACATTTCAGTTGCTTCAAGTTTTTCCTTCATCTTTGAAATTCGCCCAGTGGTGTCGTGTTAACATCAATACCCCACGTGAGTTTATCTCGCCAGATGAAACCGTTTAACATGGTAACTTGGAGCAGTCACATGAAAGATTTAGGATATGATTAAGGACCAGTAATGATCGTCCAGTTGTGGTACAGTGGTACAGTGGATATCGGCTCGGAACGAGAAACCGGGGAGCCGAGTTCGAATTCAAGTTGAATCCATTGTATTCACTTACGCGCAAATACCCTTGGGAAAGGTATTAATCCGTCTCTTCCTTCCAGTTATGGGTTAAATAGCAGGACAGATTGGGTTCTATAGCCTTGGTCGGCAACCAGTCTACCGCTGAAAGCAATGGCAACCTACTGCGGGATAATCTTCTGCCCAGTCAGTCATGTCTCTTTCGAGACATGATCGCCCAAGCGTGTATCACGTATGGCACCCAACTAACTGATGATCGTCCACCCGAAGATGCTGGTTGCCAAACATAAAAGATACTTACTCTATCCAGACACCCCAAAGCTTTTCACCATGATAGATAGATAGCTAGATAGATAGATAGATAGATAGATAGATAGATACCAGAGTGAAGAGTTACTCAACAAATGTACCACATTAAGAAATATTATTATATATATTTAAAAAAATTAATAGAAGACATTGAATAAATAAAAACAGAATAAGCGTATTAAATTATCATATATTTGATAAAATCTGTTTATTATTATTTTTGTTGCTAAATTTAATTATTCTGACACAATGAAATAATTTACTGTACAGTTACGTTCCTCAATAAACGCTCTCTCTCTCTCTCTCTCTCTCTCTCTATATATATATATATATATATATATATATATATATATAACATAAAATAAATTTCGATGTTCAAATCAGTTTTATGGCCATTTCTACATGAAATCCCTAAGATAACTTTCACGTATCATCGGCAACTTTTTATTTCAAAATAAAGCAAGATATATTACCGGCGGAAGTTAATATATATATATATATATATATATATCACAGAAAAATTAAAGGGGTGGGATTATACTTTCTTTTAATCCCACTCCTTTACTTTTTCTCTTCCTGGCACACTCTACATATTTTGCTACCGTTGTAAGGCTTAGATGTTTTCACTTTACTCCACATTATTTATGTTCTTTTTTTCATATTTTGATGCAGTCAATCTTTTGATATTTTTGATAATACATTTCTACTCGAAAATAAACCACCGGTGAGTGCAGCTAAAAACAAATTCCCATTCAACTAAATGTATTTTTTCAAATTAAAAATATTAAAAAAATGTATCCAAATATTTTATTCGTAGTGGAACAAATGTTTTAAATTTACAATAATCTTCATAGTCTAACTGAATGATATGAGAAAATTTCAAAATTTACTAACGACGGTGGTGCTATATTATATTTACCGACTATGTGTCAATTAAATTGAATAGTGTTTGTTGACATAACGTTTGCAGCCAAGCAATGTAATTGAGACTAACGAGTAGGCGTTATTACCTGCCCTTGTTCAAACTTTTTTCATCATTAAAAGACCAACGCAGTTGAGGATATAAAACTTTTCTCATCGGTAAATGTTATACATGCACTAGAAATATGTCTAAAACTGAATGCATATATCTGATAATAGTCCTCGCTGTTATCACGCAATTTCCATGTTGTTTGGACTGACATTGGTAAATGCAAACATTTCAATCTACTGTTTTCGAAAAGAGAGAAATTGCGGGATTAGGATTTAAGAAATAGCTTATTTTAAATTTAAACCATTTATCAATTTTTTAAGAAAAAAAATTCAGTCTGTTAATGTTTGACTGTAAAGTAGATAATATCCTTCATGCTATATAATGTTACTCTTCTTTGTAATCATTTAACCTTAAGCAAGGCAATAAAGACACTAAGATGCAGGGGGATTACTGAGTGTTAAAGATATGAGAAAAACTACTGTTAAGGAGATAGGAGAACAAAAGAACAAGAATTAAGAAAAAATTAGATAACGACTGACATTGCATTTGAATTTTTTAATATCACATTTGGCTGGGAAGTCAGAAGCCAGAAGAAATTTCCACAAGTGAGAAGTTCGAAATTTATATAAAACAACGGTTGACCCAAAACAGAAGTATGTTAAGATCATATCGGATTATGTAGGAGGTTAAGAATTTACATAAAATAACGGTTTACCCAAGAGAGGAGGAGGTTAAGATCATATCGGATTATATAGGAGGTTGAGAATTTGTATAAAATAATGGTTGACCCAAGATAGGAGGAGCTTAAGATCAAAGTTTCAGGAAAACATAAACAAGAGAGTGCGTTCCATGGTGCAATAATTTTTGGAAAAAGCTGTCTGATTCGAACTTAATTTCCATCAAAGTAATGTGCAGAGAATGTGGATGAATCGCGTCAGTGCATGTATGTCACCCCTGTGAAGGTCTGAACTGGTTGAACAAATGAATTAAATTTTCCCAAACATGACATAAACTGCGCCTCTTACCACTTATTTTACCGCTCACACAACCACTTTCAGTAACCAACTTCCTTAAATGGCTCTTGGGTCTAGTATCAGGTTAATATTAGTAAAAAAAAAAAATCAAAAAAAATAAAGCAACAAAAGTAAAATAGCCATAGACTAGCGAGAAGCTATCAACGTATTTTTATATATTGTTTTTAGATGTGTCGTACATAAAAATCATGATTATTCTGATTTATCTTGAGTGGATTTTGGTCTTTGAATCGGATAAATATTAGTAAAAGAATAAATAAATAAAATAGCCTTAGAGTGACGAGAAGCTATCAACGTATGTTTATACATTGTTCTTAAATGTGTCGAATTTGAAAATCATAATTATTGTGATTTACCTTGAGTGGCTTTTGGGCCTTGTGTCAGATCAATATTAGTAAAAGAAAAAAAAACGAAAATAGCCATAGAGTAACGAGTCGATATCAACGTATGTTTATACATTGTTCTTACATGTGACGTATTTGAAAATTATAATTATTATAATTTGGCCTTGTATCGGATGAATATTAATAAAAGAAGAAAAAACAAAAACAAAAACAAAACAAAAAAAACGAAAACTGCCAGAGAGTAACGAGAAGCTATCAACGTATGTTTATACAGTGTTCTTACATGTGACGCATTTGAAAATCATAATTATTGTGATTTACCTTGAGTGGCTTTTGGGCCTTTTATCCGATGTATATCAGTAAAAGAAAAACAAAACAAAAATAGCCAGAGAGTAACGAGAAGCTATCAACGTATGTTTATACATTGTTTTTAGATGTGTCGTATTTAAAAATCAGAATTATTGTGATTTACCTAAAGAGCCTTTTAGGCCTTGTATTGCATGAATATTAGTAAAAAAGAAAAATAAATAAAAATGAAAATAGCCATACAGTAACGTAACGAGTAGCTATCAACGTATATTTATACATACATTGTTTTTTGATGGGTCGTATTTGAAAATCATAATTATTGTGATTTTCCTTGAGTGGCGTTTTATCGGATGAATATTAGTAAAGGATGTGTGTTGTGGTACAGTGGATATCGGCTCGGAACGAGAAGCCGAGGATCCGAGTTCAAATTCCAGTTGAATCCATTGTATTCACTTACGCGCAAATACCCTTGGGGAGGTATTAATCCGTCTCTTCCTTCCAGTTATGGGTTAAATAGCAGGACAGATTGGGTTCTATAGCCTTGGTCGGCAACCAGTCTACCGCAGAAAACAATGGTAACCTACTGCGGGATAATCTTCTGCCCAGTCAGTCATGTCTCTGTCGAGACATGATCGCCCAAGCGTGTATCACGTATGGCACTTAACTGACTGATTAGCAAAAGAAGAAAATATTCATAGAGAAATGAGAAGCTATCAACTTATGCTTATACATTGTTTTGAGATGTGTAGAATTGAAAATCATAATTATTGTGATTCACGTTGAGTGCTTTTTAGGCCTTGTATCGGATGAATATTAGTTAAAAAAAAACGAAAAAAAAAAACGAAAATAGCCATAGAGTAACGAGTAGCTATCAACGTATGTTTATACATTGTTTTAGATGTGTCGTATTTGAAAATCATAATTATTGCGGATATCCATAGATGTTATGAAGGGACCGTATACTTAATCTGAAATCTGTTTCTATATCTGATACTGACCAGTGACTTACTTCTGAATTACAACATCTGGTATAGTCCAAGAACCGGAGGAAATTGATATGTTAAAAATTGTTTCACCTTATCTCTACAAAATGAAGATGTACCGACATCTTTTTAAAAATAAGTATTTTTCAACCTGTTTTTTTAGCTGAACTACCACATTGAACACTGATGTCAGTGGAAAATACATGGTGATCTTTACCAATAAATTTATTGCAACAATCATTGATAGCTTAAATACATTTCCCTTAAATGTTGATGTTCGGTAGACATTCCTACAAAAGCTCGTCGGTAAGGCTTTCTTTAGCCCTTTCTACTTCAAGCAGTGCTTCGATAAATTCGAACAACTATGTTTTACGCTGTAAACCGTTGCCTGTTTGGGTTTACAGTTATATGGCAACGAGCAGATATTAGTCTTGGCAAGTTGAAAATCCCCAGATAAAATTATGGAATCTCCTAGGGCAGCTTATGCTCGTAAGCATATCCCTGTAATCTTATTCTTGAGAAAGTCAAGTAATCTCTGCAGATCTGGTCAGATTATAGCTGATTCCATAGACGGAGTTCTTCTCTCTTCAGGTTCTTCATTTGAAATCCTCGGAACTGAGACCATAACATGTCGTGGAATAAAGGTCACATTAACGGCACTTTCATTATATTTATATGTAGTTTCTTTCTTTTTCTTTTCTTTCGTTCTTTCATTCTTTTTTCTTTCTTTCTCTCTTTCTTTCTAATCTTCTCCGTTTTGAAATTTCAATTCCTCCATCTACTCGTGTTACTTACTCCTTCACCATCTTCTCTTCCTTCATCTCTTCCTCCTCTTTCTTTTATTCAGGAGCTCCACTTTCCCTACCGACAATAATCAATAATCTTCTTGTTTTGATTCAGGAGCATTTCACCACCACCACCACCACCACCACCACCATCATCATCATCATCATCTCTTTATTCAGGAGCATCATCATCATACTCATCTTTTTGTTCAGCAGCACCATCATCATCATCATCATCATCATCATCTTTATTTCAGGATCATCATCATCATCTCTTTATTCAGGAGCATTCACATCATCATCATACTCATCTATTTATTCAGAAGCATCATCATCATCATCACCATCTTTATTCAGGAGCATCATCATCATCATCATCATCTCTTTATTCAGAAGCATTCACATCATCATCATACTCATCTATTTATTCAGAAGCATCATCGTCACCATCAACTTTTTATTCAGTATCATCATCATAATCATCATCATCATCATCATCATTTTTTTTATTCAGGAGCATTAACAGCATCATCATACTCATCTCTTTATTCAGGAGCATCATTATCATCATCATCATCATTTTTTATTCAGGAGCATTAACATCATCATCATCATACTCATCTCTTGATTCAGGAGCATCATCATTATCATCATCATCACCATCATCTTTTTATTCTGGAGCATTATCATCATCATCGACATTTTCTCTTTATTCGGAACGATCTGACCATCATCATCACCATCATCATCTTCCTATTATCCTTATTTTTGTTATTCTTATTATTATCATACTGGTTTCCTTCCGGGTCCCAACCAAAGACCTAGCGCCATGATATTTTCTTCTTAACATTTT
Source organism: Ascarosepion bandense (assembly GCA_037127315.1). Classification (NCBI taxonomy): domain Eukaryota; kingdom Metazoa; phylum Mollusca; class Cephalopoda; order Sepiida; family Sepiidae; genus Ascarosepion; species Ascarosepion bandense. Next base: position 2,386,779 of record JBBBDQ010001611.1, on the reverse strand, counting down.
TGCAAATATATAAAACAATTCAGTAAATAAAAATAAAACAACTTAAGAGCGCGCAAATTTACTTAGATAAATGCCTTTGTTAACGTATAAGTTGTAATTGTGAAAACGATATTTTGTATTTTTTTAAGGCATGGGCTACCTGGGATCCGTTTAATGAGTTTATCAGAACCATTTTCAATCAAACAGATGGTTCCAACCACCTCTGGAATTATTTATGTATTCATATGCCATTTTATTGAGATTTTCACTTCAAGATACCTTTATTTTAATAATTTTTTGAAGATCCTTAAAATGCATTACAATCTGCAAGGAATTGCAATGTCAATGAGAAAGCCCATTCTGTTCTTGTGGTCTTTAATCACGGGTTTTTTCCCTTTCCGTAACATTTGCATTTTGTGTATGAACGCAAAAACCGTAAAACCTGATATCAGTCAATTAAGTGCTATACGTGATACACGCTTGGGCGATCATGTTTTCCAAAGAGACATGACTGACTGGGCAGAAGAATACTTTCTGCTGTAGATTGGTTGCCGACCAAGGCTATAGAACCAATCTGTCCTGTTATTTAACTCATAACTAGAGGGAAGAGACGGATTAGTATATTTCACAAGGTTATTTGTGCGTAAGTGAATGCAAGGGACTCAACTGGAATTCGAACCCTGCTCCCCGATTTCTCGTTCCAAGCAGATATCCACTGCACCACAGCGCATAACCTGATATAAGATGCTTAAACTCTTTCTGTATAATCATCGCAGAATCTGCATTTCGGTTTAACATAACATTTCGTCATTATTATTATCATTATTCTACAAGATGTCTCTGATCATTTCTATAACAGGGATGCTAGCCTTCAAAGGCAACGTTACGTTCTTTATTTTTGTCCCTATATATCATTTCATTTCATTTATTCAGAGAAAACCATTTTTGATATTTATCACCAGCATCGTTACTATTTTCATTTTCTTTTCTTTCGTGTTTGTTCGAAGCCTTTCATTGGTCGTTAGCATCTGCTTTTCCCCTTAAAGAAAATTTATCTTAAAGTTTCTTGTTTTTCACACCCTCTCGTTTTATCAAAATCTTTCAAAACAGATCTCAAGCAACACATCTTTTCCAATTTTTTACTTGTTTTTCTTCGAGAGGTTTTGTCTTTTGTATTGCAAAATTTCATTCTCGCGATCAATTCATCGTACAGTGCAGAAATAAGAAATAAAAGATCTCTGTAAAATATACGAACAATGTTTAACGAAGTAGGCTACTTACTTTTAATCATTTTTTTTTTCAATTTTATTCAACATTTTTTTTGGTGAATAGCTTCTTACAATGTAGATGTAAAATTGATTTTTTTAGATTATGCATTCTGACAATTTTATAGTACCTTTTATCAGAAGGTTTTACGAAAAAAAAACAATTAAGTTTGTAACTGATTATGCCTTTGTACATAACTGACAGAAAAACCCAATGGATGTGGATTTGTGACACTTTTAAAAATAATTTCAATTCAGAAATCTCGAGTTTAGTGTAACAGCTGGAAAAAAACCTCGGCCCTAATTAACATAAAAATTTCGGCGAGATACTGACAAAAATGTTCAAGGGTAAAGTTTGTATAAATAAATTGGGGGACACTGATGTCCAAACTGGATGCAGTTTTCAGGCTTTCTATTTCATATTGTACATTTTTTTATGCCGTCTCATATTAAATCTGTTTAGTTTTTGGTGTTTTAGCTTTTTTTTAAAATCCAAATTCTTTATTTGCATAAATCTTTGAATTATATTAATCCCTGTCAATCACAGGATCAAAATATTTTTACCCTGACGAGCCGAAGGGTGAAACCTAGGTAGGTTTGTTGGCTCTTGCTTAGATTTTCTGTCTTTGTTGCTCTACTTTTGTATTGAGCGCTTTAGTGTTAGGGTTTTCGTCTTGGGTTTTTTTTTCTTTCCTACGAGTATTTGACTTTTTGTTCATGTACTTCGTTTCTTTTTTTAATTCCTCTTCTTTTCCCTCCGAGTTCATTCTCGGTGGGGTTTTCAAGACGAACTTAATTATAGTATAAAAACTACTAGTATTAGCAGAATTATTTTTGTTACTATTAATATTGTTATAATTATTATATATATATATATATATATATATATATATATATATATATATATATAATGAATTCTTTTGAACCTTATTTTTACCGATACTCGTATTTAAGTAGATATTCTGTTTTTAATTAAGCAGTATTTCTATATTTATATCTACCGGCCTGATTATTTACGATAAATTTTTATTACGAAAATGTGTGCTATCCAGCAGGATTCGAACCTGTAACCCCTATTTACATAGGGGAAGCTACCATTTGATCTGGTACTGTCTTAACCACTCGACCATGAATAGCCTCTTGATCAGACGAGGTTTTTATCATGCTTATAAAACACAATTTTCGATCTATCGTAAACAAACCATATCTGCTCTGAAATGTATCGTAATGTCAACAAATGTAAACATGTTACGGAAATTAACGAATTTTAACGAAACTTGGTTATAAGCCACCGACAATTTGTAATGAATTATTTTGAACATTATTTTTAAATTGTCGGTTGCTTATAAGCAAGTTTCGTTAAAATTCGTTAATTTCCGTAACATGTTTACATTACGATACATTTCAGAGCAGATATGCTTATATATATATATATATATATATATATATATATATATTCAACTGAAATTAAAGCCAAAATACGACGTTTGGAACGGCTCATGATTAAACATAATAGAAATTCATTGTCTCTTATATTTAACAGCATATGTTTAGAAAAAATACACACACACACACACACACACACACACACACACATATATATATATATATGTATATATATATATATATATCTGTAAATTCAGATAAAACCTAGTAGGGGAAATAACCATTTTCAACAAACACACACACACACATATATATACATATATACATATATATATATTTATATATAAATTTCAATATATATATTATTAATGATTACGTTAAGTTGTAATAATTGTAATAGTCTAACGTAATAATTAACATTTATTATTAATTGCTCTATTTTTATTGAGCACTGTTTTAATTTAATGTTTTGAATATCACAATTATTTTATTCGTTCTTTTTCATTTAAATATATATATATATATATATATATTTTCTAAACATACGCTGTTAAATATAAGAGACAATGAATGTCTATTATGTTTAATCATGAGCCGTTCTAAACGTCGTACTTTTGCTTTAATTTCAGTTGAAAATAAAGACAAAAATTCTCCAACATTTGGATAATTATTTATTGGTTTTCTTCGAAGCTTTCGGCTCACATGAGCCATCTTCAGAGAGGTTGTTTAAACTGAAATATTATAAAATCCACCATCACCGACGATATTATTTTGTGTTGACATAAAACTCCGATTGGCAACGGCAATAGTTACCAAAAATAATAAACGCAGTTCTTAAGTTTGCGAAGCGGTTTCATGACGTCACACCGCGGGATAGCGCGAAATGACAACAAAACCGTGTAGTCAAATGCAATGTAATATGTTATTTCCTATTTAAAGTTGATTTTATTGAGTGTTGGTTGTTTTGATTTGATGTACATGGCCTCCAATATCTGCAGGTTCCTCTTACTGTGTGTATGAGTAAGGATCACCGTATTGTTGACCAAAATCTGTCTGATATTACCTACATGTTTATGTTTTTCAGAGAAATGTTGTTTAATAGTACTCAGATCAGAAAGATGACACGTAAGTCTACAGGAGAGCGTGGTTGTAGTAAAACCAATATATGTACTAGGTTTTTGATTATTATTAGAGATGCAATCTCTGAATAGGCATGTAAATTGATACACTACATTGGTTTTTGTAGAGAATTTAGTTTAGTGCTTGTTGGGTTATTATAGACTATGAGGTCAATTGTTTTAAACTTTTTATAATATATAATGAGTTTTATTTCATTATTACTTTCCATTGGTTTAATATTTCTACGTATTATGTTTTGGAGAGATTTTCATCTTGTTTATAATTATTATGTATTTGGTTCAATAATATAAGTTAATAGTGTTATGTTTATTTTGATGTAAACCATTATTATTAATATTATCATTGTTAGAGCTATTGTTAAGTTTGTTGAGATACATTTTAATTTGTTGATCAATAACGGAGTTAGGAAATCCATTATTGACTAGTGTTTGCTTAATGTTGTGTAATTCTTTATAAAATATAAATTTGGAAGAAGATATCATTTGTGTGCATTGAAGTAAGTTTTTTAT